>PVKB01005256.1:0-104228 GCA_004027205.1 Ctenodactylus gundi
CCCCACCACCACCCCCACCACCACCCCCGCAACAGTACAAGCTTATACTGTGGTACTATATACAAATGCTCGGTTACTGAGGATTATGTACTAAGTATACCTACATACCTAAACACCAAATACAAATGGTATCTAGAACATACAAACTCATTCTCTGAGTTTGCACCCAACAGGAAAAGAGCAGCATGAGCATTATCAATTCCATCTCTGCAAGAGTCGAGACTCCCCTGCAGCTGCTCCGTATTACACCATGACACAGCAGTAGGCTAGCAGGCTTAGCTCACTCTTTCATCCAGAAAAACATAAAGCCAAACTAGTGAAGAGTGCAGAACTGACAAATATCACAAAAAAAAAAAAAATCAACTGGATAAACCCTTGCTTAAAGTCAAAAATCAAATACCTCTTATTTTACTGCCAGAGAAAGAGAACAAGAAGACTCAATATTCCCCAAATCCTTATGTTGTGGTTAGGATCTGGAATGTCCCCCAAAAGTCTCATGTATTATAATGGAACCATGTGACGTTGGTGGATTGGGGTCTGGTCTGGAGGGGTGGATTGCAGTTAAGTTGGGATTAACAGTGTGTGTAGTGGCCACACCTGGATGCAGGAGAGCCTGGTTACTGGGCGGAGACCTGAAAGGATACATAAGCTGTACCTGCCTTCCTGGAGGACTGGGACTAGTCTCAACTAGCCTCAGCTTGTCTTCCTGTTTGTCCGGGGAAGCTGCCTCCACCTCTCTCTCTGCCATGTACTTCGATTGTTGCTGGCCACCCCTGAATGGACTGTAAGCTAAAATAAACCTTTTCTTTCCTAAGTTTCTGGGTGTTGGGTATTGAGTCACAGCAACAAAAAAGTAACTAAGACACCTTACTTCTGCAACTCCCTGGTTTTCCAACTTCTACGACATACTCCACAGTACTTTACACATTTACCTAATAAATCCTGCACATGTTATTCTCATTCATGTCATTGAAGCAAAGGATTCATAAAATTGACACTATTTTTATAATTTTTCATTTCTAATAAATTTTTTCTATGTCTAATACTATTTTTATATTTTTGGGCTTGTCTTAAACTTTCTACCTCCCTATGAATTTTTCCCCACATTTTATTGATATGTATACGTGCAAAATTCAAGGTTTACAATGAGGTTCAGCATTTTGTGCACATTCGTATCTTGTCAAGGTGACAAGGGCTTTCCCACTCTCCTTTTGTTCCCCCCCTCCCATACCCTCCCTCCATCTTCCCCCACCCTACTCCCCTCTTTCACTTTGTCTTTCATCTTAAGTTCCAAAGGAATTGTGATCTGGGTCTCTCATATCAGAGAGACCATTCGATGTTTCACCTTCTGCTTCTGACTTACTTCACTAAGCATGATATTCTCAAGTTTCTTCCATTTGCCTAAAAAAGCCTCCACGGTGTTGGACTTTATTGATGCATAGTACTCCACTGTGTACAAATACCACAGCTTGTGTCCACTGGTCTGCTGATGGGTATTTTGGTGACTTCCATATTTTAGCTATTGTTAGTTGTGCTGCTATAAACATGGGTTTCTAATAAATTTTTAAATGCGGATCATGATCTATTAAGATGAGTTTTCTACCTAAGTAATGAATACCACCCACAGTTTGAAAAAGTGCATCCACTGTTATCTTAACCAGTAAGTTTTATCTGCTATACCTATAAATACTATGTCAACATAACTACTGCTTTCTACTGCAGACATTTATCAACTTTTTAAAATAGAATTACATACAAAAGAATATTAAAGGGGCTGGAGTTAGACTAGAGCAATTAGAGCATTTGTCTAGCAAGCGCAAGGCCCTGAATTCAGTTTCCCAGCACCACATAACCTGGGTGTGCTGGCACAGGCTTGTAATCTCAACACTCAGAAGGCTGCTGTGAGTGAGACTAGCCTGGGCTACACAAGTGAGTTCAGGATTATCCTGGACTACAGTGCAAGACTGTTTCTTAAAGAAAGAAAAAAATCACAAGTACAATTAAGGGGATAGAAAAGTCAAAATTAGACTAAAAGAGATCTTCCTATAAGCTTAAGAATTAGCAGGATCCAGGGCAAGATCAACTGTAACACATCTGCAAGAGTACTTAAATGCTGTCCTTTCAACAAATCAAATGGACACTTCCATAATGTCAAATAAACTACAAAATTTTTAAGTAAACCTGATCTTCAGCAATCATACAAAAATAATGTACTATCTCAAATGGGCAAGAGTAATATACCAACTCAAAGCCTGAGGACCCCTGCTGGTGTTTCTGGCTTCTGCTCACCTAACAGTCTTCACAAAATTATCTTAGCCTTGAGAGATATACAACCAATTTCCAAACAAATGTCACAAAAAATGTGACTTGGAGAAGAAAACTATAGAAAATGTGAAAGGGAAAGCAATAAAAAGTTTGAAAAACACCTAACAAAAATTCTTATAGACATGGAGAAAAGATACGGTAAAAATCAATTCAACTCCTCCTTTGACTAATGTGATCAGAACAAGAGAATCTACATGAACATTTCAAATCCAGTCTACTTCCAACAGAAACATAAAAATAGCACTATGTCATTTCAAACAGAATAATTTTGCTTGAACTGTGAGCCTCAACAAATCCAGCCAGCCTGGATCCTATTTGAAACACATAAAAATGTCTGAGACAGATTTCTCATTCTAACAATATGTTAGAACATTATTATTTAGTATACAATTAGCTAATAACTGACAGGTCACTTTTTTAAAGTAATTTTCACTCCATATACTTACCGAGCTCATCCCCAGCCCACTTTTATTTTTCATTTTTGACATGAGGAAAGGTCTCACTGGGTCACTGAATTGCTCAGGTTGGGCTCAAATTTACAATCCTTCTGCCTCAGTCACCCAGAGTGCTGACATCACAAAGCTGTACCAAAATCAGCTTCATCTTTATGATAAACTCTCATCACTGGAGGTTCAAGTATTTCTTAGTATTTATAATAGCAGACGTAAAAGTAAGAATACACTTCTCTCAATATGACACAATACTGCTGAAACTGGATTAAATCTAAACATACCAATGTTGCTTTTCTTTTAAAAATCTAAACGTGATAAATTCCAAACACCGAACAGATCCCAACTGCTAGTTTCTCCGACCCTCCGAGTCTTTCCCCATCCTCTGTTTAGGCACAAATATAAGTCTGATGTTTATGCGATCAGTATTTCTTTGCCCAAATAGCGTAATGAATAGAAAGTGAAAATTACAAAATCTCTGCTCAAACTCTAGACAGAATAAGAAAATTAACAATACTTAAAGATAGCCGCCAAGTCGTCATGCTGGCACAGCATTTACTCAAACACAATTACAACTGTAAATCCTTCCCCTTTCCCTTTCAGACACTTCCTACCACTCCCAAGTGTCCTTCTCAAAGACCTCAGAGCCACGCCTTATATATAATTACCAACAAGAGGGACTGTATCTCCCATTTTCTGTAGGAAAAAAAGAAGTTTAACTTCAGTAACTGCCAGCTACCAGACAAAACTGGCATGACTGGCAAATTTCACCTCTGGTTTTTTCACTTCTCCATCTCTGCCGAGCCTCTGTTTATCTCCTTCCTTCCTGTTAACTTCTCTCTGAAAAGCTCAGTCATCTCTATGAAAACGTAAGTTCTGTTCCGCTTAACTCTCCATTGTAATTATTACTGATTAAAATCTGACCTATCACTTTAAAGTGTTCAGCTTTACCTTTGATGAACAAAAAAGTAAGGAACTTAATTACTAAAGACTTAGCTACTTTAAAAGCTCATGAGATATAATTCTTTAAAGAAAAGAAGAAACCTGAATTTCATACTTACTAAAGGAGTCAAGTCAATCAGCATTCTGGGGCTAGAAAAAGTCCACTGGTAAACATCAAGCCCCAGCCCTTAATTTTACATATGATGAACCTAAGAGATTAAGTGACTTACCCAAGGTGACTTCAATGAGAAATTTAATTAGAAGGAACTAACTCAGCATCATTTTCTTCCTGATTCCAATGAAAATATTCTTCCTGTTGTATGCTCATCAGTAAGACAACAGTCACCAAAAGTCACATAGTCAAGATCAGAGATGAATACTAAAATACACACATTTTTATAGCTCCACTGTAGAACAACAATAATAAACCAAGAAAATTTTGGTGCAAGTAACATGAAATTCCACTTTACTCAGGGAAGACTGTTTTAAGAAACCTACGCAAAGATATGTAGCAACTTGGTGAAGAGAAACTGAAAACAAAACCCCATGCATAAATCCAAAAACAGCCCAATGATTTTGATAGTCTTTAAAAAAAAAAAAAAAAGAAAAAAAAGAAAATTGAAAAACCCCTTCTCTGCACTTACCAGCAAAGCATTTGGAACAGAGATTCATAGTCTTGCTGGACCTGGGACAAAAAAAAAAGAAAAGAAAGAAAAAGAGCTAAAAATTCCATATCACTCTAATCAAAATATAACATGTTTAAAATAAAGAAAAAGAATTTCCTGGTCAGACAAATGAATAAACTAGTAACAAGTCTTCAGGCAGCTGTCCATTCCCCCAGTCAACTGCCCTCTCTCCCTCCCCCAATAAAATAAAACCAACAAAAATAAAACATAACGTTTCTATTATTTGTTTTCCTGTATCTGGAAACTGAACCCAGAACCTCACAAGCTAAGCAAGTACTATACCATTGAGCTACATCCTAAGCCATTTTTCCTGTTTGAGACATGGTCTCACTAAAGTGCTCCAAGATGTACTTTATTGTTTATCTGTCAGCTAACCAGTATTTTATGTACTCTGATTAGAAGCTGAGGTAGCAATAAGTTCAGAAATTATGCCCAGAACTTGACAGAGGAGTCATTTTATTCCACATTATTATCAAACTCCATGCTTGAACTGAAACGTATGTCATGAAATAATTACTTTAGTAAACAATGAAAATTCCGTATATGAACCTTTCTCCTCTAAGGAGATATCTTTCTTTACAAATACATACTCATTTTACCTCCATAACATCACTTAAACTTATACCTCACCTTTTTTCCTCTCAGTGTAGTCCTATTTTAGATTCTAGTCACATTATGACCTTGCTTAAAATTCTTTCTTCAGATGTTTACATCAAATTATTTTTCATGTCCTTTCATCTGCTAAAATAACTACAATTCACTGAATACTAACTTGGATTGGCATTTAATATATAAAGTCTTAGAAATCTTCCCAAAATGAGTATTACTATATTACCTTTCTTCTATCATCTATTTTTTAAAAATCACACTGGCATTTCTATAACCAGGAAACACCTTACAATTGGCTATGAGACATGCCTTTAATGAAGGAATGGTCCCCTATCTTCTCCAAGGTGTTAGTAAGGGATCTCAGAATGAAGGAAATCCTTATCCCCGTTTGGCAGGTAAGCAGCATCCCCACATTCACACAGCTAGAGATTTGCAGAGAAGTATCTATTTGATTCAAGGTATAAGTAACTCCAAAGGCCATCCCGCCATCCTCTTGTTCACAATGTAACAGCCTGGGAACTACAAGGCAAGTAATAAATAATGGTCTCTTAGTTTCATCTTCCTGCTATTTCTTACTCTAATTTTCTACCAAAGCCCCTGGAATACACTATATGAGGCAAGCCGGCCTATTTGCAGCCTTTCTCAGCAACTTGCTGAGCCTTTGGTTAAGAGTTACCCTACACACAGAATAAACTAACTTTGCTTTGCACTCTTTATTAAGATTCACAATTAAAGAACTATGCCAATGTAATCACTGTTGTCAGCATGTTTCAGAGAGGGAGAAGTCCCAGGAGCAAGAAGTGAGAAAGAATTGCAACCTTTTCAAGAGAAGTCCTGCCAGGAGTGAGCAAGAAAGAACCGCAGGCAGGCGCGCGCGGCTCTAATCCCGGTGCTGGGAGGAAGGCAAAGGCAGGGCAACTGCCATGTGCTCAAGGCCAGCCTAGGCTACACAGTGAGTACAACCAGCTTGGACAACAGAGCAAGATCCTGTCTCAAAAAAGACCTGCAAGGGCTATGAGACAGAGGAGGGAGGAAACTGAATCAAGGGAAAGGAGGGAGGACGTCAGGGAGGTGTCAGTAGCCCTGAAGAACTGCTGCTGCCCAGAAAGATGAGTCCTGAGAGATAATGAGCAAGCAGAAAGTCCCAGGGGGCAGTATACAGTTTCCCTAAGGTGTTGCCTATGCTGAAGTGATACAACTCAGTAATACAACTGCCCTCTCAATCACCCACACAGGCCTGTGAGCGAAAGCTCACCCATATGCCATTAGGTGTCCCTCCTCTACACTTCTGCAGTTAACTCTTCACCCACACTCCTGCAATTAAGTCCAATAAACTCATTGGTTCACCAAATTAGACTTTGATTTTGACAACTATGACTGTTTCCCAACATCCTGGAACTGAAGATGTACCAGTAATTGTAATAGAGTGGCAAAGCAGCGAGAAAGGGATCGGTTTCTGAAAGGAGATACTGTGTCAACCATTGACTATACATTTAGAATTCTTACTATAAACACATCAAGGGCAATGAATAAACAGATAAAGAGATGTGTTAATGGTGGCAAATAACACTTTACATGCCTACTATCTGGTAGGCATAATACCAGGTGCCTTCATCCTTGTTTTATCAATAAGGAACAGATTCCAAGTTACATGTAAGATACACAGTTTGCCAAAGACTGAAGAAATAATGAATTAATAAATCTGTTCTAGTGCCAAAGCCTGTATTCTCTTCATCATGCCAAATATGAGCCTCTGCAACAAAACAAAAGCTGAGAAGCATACAGCAATCCTCAGTCAACATTCTGGTAGTTTATGAGACTGATTTAACAACTAATGATTTGGTCTATGATAATGAAGTCAACTCCAAGAGGAAGTAAAGCCTTACATCTACTGCAACGTTCCCTTTTCCCTACACAAACACACACACACACACACACACACACACACACACACACACACACTCATGCAAACAAATGGTACACACACAGGCCCCTGCATTTCCAGTCATTTCTTCCAAAAAGAATTCAGATTGAAAGAAGTCTTTTATTTACTAGAATGTCCAGCAGAGACGAAATCCTTTTCTGATAATGTTTACTGTCTCTTGTCCATGTAGCATCCCAAAGAGCCCAAGTTAATTTGCACATCACCTTTGCTGCACGCCATTATCCAGTGGGAACTATGGAAAACCTGCAAAGAACAACTGAGAGCAACTCAGCTCCACGTGTGCCAACATTAACATCTATGCTTCACAAAGTTATTAAGAAAAATATAAAAAAGGAACATTTTTCTCAGTCCCCAAGAGTCCTCTTCTTTAAAATGTCCACTATTTCTATATACTACTTAAATGACATCCATTCCATATTAAATGTAGAAAGTTTTAATAACACACACAGATTGTAAGAGAAACAATATAACTGATATTATTAACCAAAACAAATAAATAGTTTTAAATCAGAAATAGGCCAGATTCAAGCTATAAAAATAATGATCCCTGCTAAACAATGACAACTTGACTGCATGGGTCAATGACACCAAAAATGAAGTGGCAGAGACTTGTGAAAATTTCCCTCCTTTCTCGTGTTGACAAAGTGAAACTTGAAGCTAACCACAGGCATCCAGTACTGATTAACTACATGTGAGTAGCATAATCAACTTGCACAACTTGCACTTGTGTAGCAAGCAAACAGTACATACAATTCTTTTGTCCCCACTATCGCAACTGAACTACTGTTACTAGGTTCTCCAATGGCTAGCTACCATTTCCAAAACCAAGTTATAATAGATTGAATAACGGCTATCTGAAGATATCAAATCCTAATCCTTACAACTGTAATCCCTGGAAATTACCTTGTCAGAAACAAAAATATTTTATAAAGGAACTAAAGATTTTCGGAGATGAGAGAACGTTATAATTTACTCTATAATGTTAACGTTCCCCCAAAAGTCTCAGGTTCTTATTTTTTGTTTTTTTGTTTTTTTTTTTTCCTTTGGAGACAGGATCTCCCTCTATAAGCCAGACTGGTCCTGAACTCAGTATGTAGTCCAGGCTAACCTTGGATTCATAGCAATCCTCCTGTCTCAGCCTCCTAAGTGCTAGCATGTGCCACCATGCCTGGCTTATGCAGTGCTGGGGAACTGAACTCAGGGCCACTGGCACCACGTTTTGTATTCAAAGACAAAGTTTTTGAAAGGTGATTGGATCGTAAAGATATAGCTGAATGTGCTTTTAGGAGGTAGGGCCCAGGTGGAAGAGGTGGGTGACTAGGCACATGACCTGGAAGAATACATTCTTGTCCCAGGCCCCTTCTCATCTCCACTGCCCTGGGTTGAGGAGCTTTTGCTCCACTTTTGCTCCCACCACATCTTCCTGTCTGGGGGCCAGGTAACTACCAAGTAGGCCCTCTGAACTCAGGAGCCAAAGAAACTTCCTTAAGTTGTGTATGTCAAGTATTTTGTCCTAGAGACAGAAAAGTACCCTAGATTATCCAGGTGAGTTCTAAATGACATCAGAAGGGTTCTTCCGAGAGAGACCCACAGAATAAAAGGTGAAGTGAAAAATGGTGACAGAATAGCACTTGATGCAGTACCAAGCTCAGGAATATGGGGCAACTGCCATAAACTGGAAGAAGCAAGGACTGGATTCCCCCTAGAGCTCTGGAGAAAAGACAGCCCTATGAAAATTCAGACATGTAGCCTCCAGAATTGTGTTGTAAGCCACCAAGTTGGCAATGATTTGTTACAGTAACCTCAAAAAACTTATACACAAGGGTTATGTCTCTGGCTTCATCGTATTTTTTCTTAGCAGCATTAAACCAGACCTATCCTTCCTTCTGAAACAACCTCTCCTTCACCTTTTGTCACTCAATACCTAGTTCAAACTTACTACTCCTGATTTTTGCTTCACGTCAACCATCTTTACTAGGTCCTTCTTTACTGCCCAGACCTTTATGTTCCAGGACTCAGGCCTCATTATGTCAACATCCCACTTAGAATTCTATATGGCACCATGGCTTTAAATACTATGTCTATAGACTGAAAACTTACAAATGTTTACCTTCGATTTCAAATCTCTTCACCTATTTGACATCTCAACATAAAGTTCAAATATAACATCACAATATATCAAAATTACAATTTTCAATTTTCAAACACTGCCTAAGGTGCCTGAACCATTCTGCCCATTTTCATCAACAAAAACAACTCCTTCTCAAGTGCTCAAACCAAAATCTCAGAAGACACCTTTGATTCCACTTTCCTGCAATTTCCTCTACACATTATTCAGCAAGTTCTACTTGCTTCTACTGTGGCCACTATTAACTCATTTATGCTCTGTAAGTAATTTTTACTGGACTCTTCACTTCCGTTCCAGACCCATTCCAATGATTGTCCAAGTAGCAGCCAGAGTAACCTTTCAAAGAACAAGTCAAAACATGCAAATTTCCTGCTTCACACCATCCTTTTATAAAATTCAAATTTTTTACCAAAGTCTGGAAGTCATATGATTTGACTCTGTCTCCATTTTTCTTAACCTTTGGGCCCATCATGTACCACAACACATTCCAAACACAATGACTTTTTCCTATTCCCAAAATGTGCCACAGACTGTTTCCCCATGCTGCTCCCACTATTTCTGAATTGTAAGGTGGCCTCTTTCCTGTCACTCAGGTCTTATTTTCAAAACCTCCTCAGTAGCCTTACCCTAATTCTGTCCGAGCCAACCTAAATCAGCCCTCTGTTTCTATTCTCACAACACATCATTCTTTGGTAGCTCATCATTTGCCTCTGTGTTTATTGACCATCTCTGACTACTAAAGTTAAGAGCCATGAAAGAAAACAATCTTCTCAGTCACTCTTGTTTAATACTTAGCAAGTAGCCAATAATTATCTGCTAAATGAAGGAATGAATCCTCTCGAAGAGTGAACCATGAAAAATGTTAGCGTATGTTTAAAATGGATATATAGAAATCATACCACCACCCGGTAGGCAGCAGAGTACCCACAATTCCTGTGGCTATCATCTTCTCAGGACTCTGGAGCTCTGTCACAATAAACAACCAACAAATGGCAGATCACACCAACCTAAGTCGCTGGTTGTGACTCACTCCTTACAAGACAACAAGTAAATAGACTTTCAAATTTTCTTCTGAGATGGCATTTAAGACCAGTCTGAATGTTTTATCCTCTTGATAATGTTTAATGCTATTTGCTGATTTTGTAAAAATGTGTTTCTTAAAATTTACAGAACAAAAAAGTAAGCAAAATCTAGAGATCACTTACGATCCTACCTCTTCAAAACAAAACCTAGTATTTTGAAATTCTTGCTTATTTTTAAGGATATACATAACTCAGAATTTATTACATTTAACAAGTTTTCTATTTATTTTAATATATTTACTACATTTCCCAGGTTTTTTATAAACACTGCTGCAGTAAGCATTTGTGACATAAATCCGGTGATTAATTTGTGAACAGTCTGCAGAGAATTTATAATTTACTAGATAAAAACATAATTTTGGTAAGTAATGCCAAATTGCTATGTACTTCTTTCAGTCCAATCTTATTAACATTGAGCACATTTACCTTCAAATTTTTGCTTGATGAGAAAAATGGCTGATTAATAAAAAATTCTCAATTTTGAAGGATATTAATTTTTAATGAAGAATAAGCTAGCCTTCAAAGTAATTTATTATGGGAAACTAACAATCCTAATTTTCTGGAAACTTACTTATAACATTTTCCTGACACATTTGTAAGACTCCTCTCTCAGGGCTGGAGGAATGACTCAGCAGTTAAAGTGCTTGCTTAGCAAGCGCCAGGTCAAGCGCTAAGTACCCAAGTTCAATTCCCCAGGACCACATAAACTGGAAATGGTGGCGCACGTCTGTAATCCCAGCACTCAGGAGGCTAAGAAAGGAGGATTGCTGTGGGTCCAAGGCCAGCCTGAGCTCCATTGTGAGTTTGTCCAGGACTAGCTGGGCCGCAGAGCAAGACCCTGTCTCAAAAACAAAACAAAAAAAAAGGCTCTTCTCTCCTTACAGAAAGTTTTTATGGGCTAGGACCACACACAAAAACAAAACTATTTTTTCCTAAAATTATTCTATTAATATTTTTGATACATAAGTTATATTCAACTTGGGGAATTGCTACATGTATCACACCTGAATCATTTTTACTTCCTTTTCCACTTATCCTCCCCCTTCCCTTATCCTCCTCCTTCCCCTCCCCACATCTCCTCCCCTTTCCCCACAGACTACCTACCTGTTTTCTACTATGTCTCTTCTATTTTGCTCTTTTACTTATTTATTCTTTTGATTGCTCATATTAGAGGAACAATGTGATACTTAACCTTCTATGTTTGAAGCATAATGGTCTCAGGGTGCTTTCATTCTCCTACAAATGATACCATTTTATCTTTATGACAGAACAGTACTCCATTGTGTGTGTGTGTGTGTGTGTGTGTGTGTGTGTGTGTGTGTATATATCACAATTTCTTCATCCATAGCTGTTAATGGACAGATAGAGGCAGCTTCCAAAATTTAGCTATTATGAATTGGATTGCTGAAAAAATGATTTTAATATAACTATAGAAATAAAAAATTATGCTGTCACCTATTAATGTTCCTCAACAACTACTTTTCTTCACCCCAGCAGTAAGAAATTGGAACTTAAAAAAAAGATGAGTAAAAATGAAAATCATAACAGCCTAAGCTTACATCAAGCTCTTCCAGCTTAATTATGTCTTCTTACCTTACTAAGTTAGGCATGCAGATGACCCACAAACAAAGATAAAGAAGATATACCCTAGACTCCTCTCTCCCTACGGAAAGGCACAGGCCCAGAATCCTAACACTCTAAAATGGCTGAGGCAGGGGGATCACAAGTTTGAGCCAACTAAGCAACTTAGTGAGACCCTCTCTTAAAATCAAAATTTTACCAAAAAAAAAAAAAAGAAAAGAAAGAAAAAGAAAAAAGGAAACAAATGGGCTGAGAAAATGACCTGGGCATGAACCCCAGTACCACAGAACAAAAACTCTACAGTACAACGGGATTTCCTTCTTACACGATGTATTGGAACAATGTATGAAACCGACTAGTCGTATTTCTTAATTCAACCTCATTTACTAATTCAGAAGATGGAAGGAAAGCAAGAAAAGAGTCACATAAGGACAAGAATAAGGAAAAGATGGAATAAAGGGCAAACGAGAGGAAAAAACAAACCACAATTCCTTCCTCCCTCTAATCACTCACTAAAATCACAAAATTAACTAAAATTTGCAAAAAAAAAAAATGACCTCTTCATGTTACCAACCTGAACCATTATGGCTTCCAGGAGAAAAGAACAGAAATAAACTCAGACGTATATTATTTTTGCCAGTTTGCTTCACAATCATCAGAGATTTTTAGTGTTTCTTTTCATAACATCCTTTTTTGCTTCCTAACCTTTGTACATCATGAAATTCTGAAGTCTTATTCATATCTCTTCTCCTGTTGTATACTCCTAATTTTATCACCAGTCAAGAAACATAAGCCGTGATAGGACTGGTATAAAAGGCTTAGTTTGCAATGTGTCACCAAAGGCCTAAATTTTCCCATCCCTCAAAATGAAGTGTGTTAATTAAAGTAGAGACTCCTTACACGTTCTCTAAATCATTGGTCATGTGATGATATATAACACCTATTAAAAGATATACTAAACTCTCCATTATTTGTAGGCTAAGTGTCTACTGTATGGTAACTCTGAACTCAAGAACACTAGATCCATGAGGTGCAATAAACACCAAAAAGAGGAATAAGTGGCTAGAATAGGTAGCAGAGCTCTGACAAACAAGCTCCAGCTTGTGCAGCAAGAATCAAAATGTGAACACCTGAACAAAAATTTTGCATCAAAATGCAGTAAGTACCAGGTATGATGAGCTTCAAGCCAGTCCAGTATCAAAGTGTGACTACATTTAAATCTGACAGGGAACCTATTTCCTAGGTTTTCAAACTGCTCATTCTAGAACATTTTCCTGAGAGTCTATGCTTAGACTATAAAAGTCTAATACTAAGTATGTTTATGGAGTGGCTCAATGATTTCTGTAAGCACAATTTCAACCATATAATTCATTATCAATGATTTCAAGTACAAAGGCATCAGTGTCTTATCGAACTGGGAATGTATTATCATTTGTATAAAGCCTACTCTACTCCCATACTGACTTACCATAGCTACTTACTTTTCTGAAGCACTGGCTGAAGAGACTAATGATATATGTATACTCACCAATTTTCTAAACAATCAGATATTCTCAATCTTAACAGCTGTCTATTAATACCATTCACAAACTTTATAACAGATATTTGCAATACATGCCAGTAAATCAGCTTGAGAAACTGATGTATTTACATATCGCATCTTCACCTTTACTTCCCTTTCCCCTTCTCACTCCATCAGCTGCCCCCGTGTTCTCTTTCCCTCTCCACAAAGTCTACCTTCTTATATGCTTCCATCTCTCTTTTGCTATTTTTAGGATTGGTTTTCTTATATTAAGAGAAACCACATGATATTTAAACTTTCTCAAGGTGCATCAATTTTTCTACCAATGACTCCAATGTATCTTTCTTTAGAGCAGAGTAGTACTTTATCATGTAAACCCCATCTTTTTTACTCATTCCTCTGCTGAACATACTGGCTACTTCCAAGATTAGGTTATTATAAGCTGTGCTCCTATAAATATGGTTATGCATGCATCACTGCTGTATGATGATTTTAACTCTGTTAAGAACATAATCAGAAGAGGTATAGATGGGTAAAACGGGATATTTTCACTTTTCTGGAGAATTTCCATACTGTTTTCCATAGTGACTGAACCAGTTTACAGTCACACCAATAACGTAGAAAGGTACCCCCTTTTCCCAAAAACCTTGACAGCACTGTTTCTGGTTTGGAGGGTTTTTTTTTTTTTTTTGCATTCTTGATATCTGCTATTCTTACTAGAGTTAGATGGAACCTCTGTTGTTTTGGTTTACATTTCTCTGATGGCTAAAGAGGCTGAATATTTTTTCATTATTTATTGGCAATTCAGATGTCCTGTTCTGAGAACTATTCATATTCATTTCTGCTGCCCATTTTTTGATCAGGTCTTTCAACTGAGGAGGGTCTTAATTCCTTTTCAATTTTTGTGTATTAGAGGTAATCAACTGCTGTCTGAGGAACAGCTGACAAGTTTTTTCTCAGCCCATCAGTTCTTTCTTCACTTCATTTCCTGTTTCCTTAGCTCAACAGAAGCTAATTTGATAAAATCCCATTTTTTTTTTTTGTTTCCTAGTGTTATCGCATGTGCACTAAATGTTTATTGGAAAAGCTATGCCTATATCTCTTTCTCCCAAGTGTTTTGCCTATATTTTTCTCACAACAGGTTCAATGGTCCCATTTTAATGAGTAGGTCTTTCACCTATTTTGATTTGGTACACAGTGAAAGATGTGGGTTTAGTTTCATTCTTCTGCATGAGGCTAACCAGTTTTCCCAGCAGCATTAATTTCTGCATCAATTCTACTTCACTGATCCACCTATCTGTTTTTGTGCCAACACCCTGTGGTTTTTTTTTTAAATCATTGTTGCTTTGTAATATAATCTGACATCCAGTATCATGACGCTTTTTTCCCCTTTAGGATTATTTTGGCTATTCTGGTTCTCTTCAGGTTCCATATAAATTTCTGGATATTTTTTCTAGTGACATGAAAAACATTGTTGATATTTTCACTGGGATTGCACTGAATCGGTATTATCAGTTTGGGTAGTACGGCCATTTTGACAATGTTGGTTCTGCCTATGCAGAAACAGGATGTTTTTTCCATTTTCTAACATGTCGTGCGTGTGTGCGTGTGTGCGTGTGTGTGTGTGTGTGTGTGTGTGTCTACCCCTCTTCCCCCCACTCCCCGCCTCGCCAAGAATATCATGGTTTTCAGTACTGAGGTCTTTCACTTCCTTAGGTTAATTCCTAGGTATTTAACTTTCTTTGAAGCTACTGTGAATGGAATTGTTTTTCTGGTCTCTTTATGTTCCCATTCTGTAGAAGAATGCTACTGATTTCTATGTATTGATTTTATATCCTACAGCATGGCTGAATTTGTTTATTAGTTCTAAGAATCTTCTGGTGGAGTTTTTGGGGTCCTCTACGTAAAGGATCATGCCATCTACAAATAGTTTGACTTCTTTCCTATGCATATCCCCTTTATTCCATTCTCTCATCAGGATACTCTAATGTTTTGAGCACTACGGTGAACAGGAGTGGCAAGAATAAGCACCCTTGTCTTGTTTCTGACTAGAGGAAAAATCGTCTCAGTTTTTCCTCATTTAATGCTGGAGGTAGGACCATCATAAACTGCTCTCATCAGCTTGAGTTATGATCTTTCTGCACCTATTTTCTTTAGTTTTAATCAGGAAGGAATGCTATATTTTGACAATGTCTTTTCCTACATCTACTGAAATAATCACGTGATTTTTCCTCCTTGCTTTTGGTGACATGGTGTACTACATTAATTGGTTTATGTATATATACTGAACTAGCTTTGCGTCTGAGATAAAACTGAATTGGAAATAGCATATGATATTTTTAATTTGTTGTATTCTGTTTACAAGTATTTTATTAAGGATTTCTGGCCTACATTCACTGAGGAAGTTGTAGTTTTTCTACTCCCACCCCCATTTTTATCAATACATGTATGTGTCACATAATGTTTACAATGAACTTGAATATTTTGTGCACCTATTTATCACCTAAACTTTACAATCCCTTCCAATTTTTGGTCCTCCAGCAATCTTCTCAGGCCCCCTAACTCCCACTATCACACCCAATTGGTTCTATAGAATGCCTGTATTCTGGCTTTCCCAAATCAGAGAAACCATGCGACATTTAACATATATAATCTTCTGTGTCTGACTCACTTCACCCCTCAAATCACCACTCTTTAGCTCAGCTTCTCACCCCTTGGATGGGCTACAGTGATCATATCTTGATGCTTCTTCTTTGGGTCTAGCAGAGCCCTTTATCAGGACGATTTGCTGAAAGTTCTTTTTTTTTTTAATCCTAATACATCTTTGTTGATAGTCTTTAACTAGCCTCACAAGCCAGTCTACATAAGAACTGTAACAATGAAATCCATTGGTCTTTAAGATGTGAGAAAGAAAAAATAAATTTAAATTTCAAATTCCTTAGCTGCGTACTGAAAGGTCAATGTGTGTACATTCAAAAGACATTCAGGTTATCTTTGCATAAATCAGTTTTCTTAGGATAAACATATCAAGAACAAGTGAACTGCTACATCAAATGAATTTACATATATATCACAAAAGTAAATTACACACTAGGTATAATGGCATTCTTAGTTATTTTAGGATTTTAACTTTCACAAATTATGTACTCACATTTCACTAATTACTATCATTTTTCCAGATTTGGTTTATTATTTTATCTCCTTGTCCATCCAAAAATTCATGCATACTTGTTTTTTAAAGATTTTATACCAACTTCTCACATTGAATATGATTATTATGATTTGCAAACAAACATACTATTAAAATAGTAATTGAAGGGGAAGTTTCGTAGATTTTATGAGAAAGCTGGTACTGTCTCAGTAGCATACCAATCAAATGATTCAAACGCCAATCTATTTTTTTGTTGTTATTACACTTTCTGTTTAGATCTTTCCTTCCATGTTCTTTGATGCTGCTTGTCAGTCTCTTACAAAGATTCTTTTAAGTATTAGCTGCAATGCTGTACTAGTGGCGGCAAATTTCTTTCAGGTTTCTTGGTTATGAAAATTTTTACATACACTTCAATTTTCAGGAATAATTTTGCTGGATATAACACTCTGGATTAACATTTGCTATGTTTTACAGGTTGAAAGATTCTGCTCCAGGCTCTCCTGGCCTTTAAAGTCTGCATTGAGAAATCTGTGGTAATCTGAATAGGTTTGCCTTGGTAGAATAATGTCTGTTTTTCTCTTGCCGCTTTTAATATTCATTCTTTATGTTGTATATCTGAAGTTTTGATTACGAAGCGTCATGGCAAGTCTTGTTGCTGGTTAAGGCTATCTGGTGTTCTGTAAGATTTTTGTACCTGAAAATTAACTTCTTTTCCTAGATTTGGATATTTTTCTTGTATGATTTCAGTGAATAAATTCTTTATACTTTTGGTGCTGTCTTCTGCTCTTTCTCCCATATCCATAAATCTGAGACTGGTTTTCTTTGAATCATCCATTGGCTGCTATGTCCAGCTACTTTGCTCATTTCTGAATTTGGAATTGTGCCTAATTATGGCATTGGTTTCCTCAGCCTTGTCTTCAAGGTCTGATATTCTCTTCTCACAGCATCTAAGTCAACTTCCCCTACCTTCACATGTATTTTTCACACCCTGAATTTCAGGCAGATTCCTTTTTTAAATTTCTCCTTATATCAAAATGTTCCCATCTTGTATTTCCTTATTTGCCTCTGCCAACTTTTTATTTGTGGTTTCTATATGACCACTGAGCTTTGTACACATACATGAGGACCACTATTTGCTTAGTAAGTTCCTCTGTGAGCGTACTGATCACAGCTTGCATTTCTTTAAGCATATCTTGTTTGAATTGGCTTTTTGATTCATTTATTTGCTTTTTTGACTTTTCTTCCCTAGGAGTTACACTATTTCAGGGCCCATGACGTTAGTTTCTGGGGTTTCAGGCATCTTTGTGGGTGTCCTGACTCCTTGTCTTCTTCCTATGTTTCTGTTGAGTGATCTCACTTTAAAAGCCTAGAAGAGGTTTCTTTGGACAGCTTGGGGGTGTGGGGGTGCGGTTTCAAAATTCCTCTGAGTTCTGTGCTGGGAGTAGGCAATAAGGGAGGACCTAACAGTCAGATGGACCCTTCAGCAAAGCTCTCCTGCCTGTCTGTCCTGGCTTGCCTTTCCTGAAGGTGGAGCTCTCCCTCAGAGTTGCTCCTACTATCATTCAAGCTGTTCAGGAGGTCAGCGGCCTTTCTCTACTCTCCACAACCGTTTCTTCTGCCAGTTTCTTCCTAGGTATTAAGAGTGATCTCAAGGGCTAGAGGAATGGCTCAGCGGTTAAGGGGCTAGCCTAGCAAGCACTAAGTCAAGTACTAAGTACATGACTTCGATTCCCCAGCACCACATAAGCCAGGCATGGTGGGGCACACCTATAATCCCAGCACTCGGGAGGAGGAGGATTGCCCTGAGTCCAAAGCCAGCCTAGGGTTCATAGTGAACTCAAGACCAGCCTGGGCTATAGAGCAAGACCTTGTCTCAAAAAACCAGCCAAGAGTGATCTCAAAAGCCCTGGTGTGCTCTTCTGAGCTTTCTTTTACTCTCATCAGTTCAGTCTCCGGCTTTTTTTTTTTTTTTTGAACGGCTCCTGCTTACATCATTGCCTAGTACTGTTGCCATGCACTACTTCTAGGCTCCATGAGGCCTTTTATAGCAGAAGGTCACATTGAGTTTGCAGTATGTACTACCCACAGGCTCTTTTTTTTTTTTTTTTTTTTTTTTTTTTTTTTTTTTTTTTTTTTTTTTTTTTTTTTTTTTTTTTTTTTTTTTTTTTTGAGACTGAGGATACCAAGTGCTGTCAATTCTCAATTCTCTTGTATGTGGGCAGACTATCCTCCATCTGCAGGTGCCTACCTAAGGCTCCCAGTCACTCACAGTGACCTAGGGCTGCTTCCTTGGCTACTGTTTACCTCTGTTTCCGATGTGTTTTCAAGGTTTCTGCCCTTCCGTGGCTTCCTTTCAATTATTGAGGCACTTCTCCCTGTCCTAGCCACATTGAAGAAGGCGTTTTTAATTGTATTCTCAACTTTTTAGTAGGTCCACAAGCAGACATCATGCCATCGCTGTTACTCAGCCACTATCTTGACAAGAAGTCCCTGGCCTATAGTTTTTACTAGTTGGGTCTTTATCTGGTTTGGGATCAGGGTGATTTTGGCTCCCAAGAGGGAGTTATTCAGTGTTCCTTCTCTTTCAATTTCATGGAAGAGTTGGACAAGCATTGGCACTAACTCTTTCTAGAGTTCTTTGTTGGCAGAACCTTTGTAACAGCATGAATTTCACATCTGGCTATTAGTCTATTCAGGGTCTTTATTTATTTTTCTATTTAAGATAGGGCCTTCCTTGACGGCCCAGGATGGTCCTGAACTCACTATGGAGCCCAGGCTGGACTTGGACTCACATATACAGGGTTTTTATATCTCTTAGTTCAATATTGGTATCTCATGGGTATCTAAGAACTTACTGGAACATAAGCTTTCAAAATGGTTTCTTATAATCTTCTGGATTCTAACAGTGTCATTCATGAATTTAATGAGCTTACTGTATACCACAATCTAAAGACTGTGGAGATATTACAAAGCATTGGGCTCAGGATCTATCTGATAGATTTCAACTTAAGTACACTGTCCTCTTGTTCAGTGCTGAACAGTGGTACTGAGTCGTAGCTCTGATATTCCCGGGCCCTTCAATGTCTATAGTCACAGAACTTGCCATTTCCCTTTGTTATAAAGACACACTATCTAAAACATCACATGGAAAACAATATGAAAGGCTGTAAATTAGCAGAAAACAGATCCAGAAAAACAACAAAAAATCTATAGTGGGTGCGCTAAGATAATGAATCTGCAACCACATTCTCCTTTAAAAGAATACAGCAGAGACTTTCTGGACAGGACTATATTCACTTGGCTATATTAAGTTCTGCTCTTGACATACCCACAGAACAGATTAATAACCACAGCTTGGCAAATGGTCTCTGAGTAGCAAAGCTATTTCCCCATCAGCAAGCTCCTTTCCATTCTCACCCACTGAGCCAAATATCTATCTAAAAGCAGCTGGTTTTTATTCTCAAACATATCTATGCCTTATAATTATGCCTAGTGTCTTTGTTACTGTAATTATATTCAGATATGGCTTAAACCAGTAAGTGCAAAAGGAAAACATTATTTCTATGAAATCCATGTTGATTACTTTGATCAGACTAAAAGATGTGTTGTTAAAAAAAATGATACTGACAGATAAATGATAAGCCACAGCAAAGAAACTGTGGCACTAGGGAACAAATAATAAAATCCTAAAAGAAATCATGCACAGACAAGGAAATGATCCAAAGATCATTTACCCAAAGAATGAAGTAACAACCCAATGGAATGGGAGAAAAGTTTCAATACTGGTATTTTGCTAAGAGGTCAGTGATCAAAATATATGAAGACTACAAGCTCAACACATGAATGAAATAGGCAGAAGATTAAAAAGATCACCAAAATGACCAACAGATACATGAAAAAGGGCTCAACATGACTAATTACATGAGAAATGCAAACCAAAACCACAATAAAATATTCTCTTACTCTGTATAGGATGGTTTTACCAAATAAGAGATAAGTGTGAGCAAAGATGTGGAGAAAATGGAGTCTTTACATACTGTTAATAGAAATGTGCCCTAGTACAATCAGTGTGGGAAACAATGTGAATGCCTGAGGTTTGGGGCCTGTTAATTTTACCTTGCTTTATCAATTTCACAATATGTGCAAGCATGCTTGCACGCGCGTGTGTGTGTGTGTGAAGTATCAAGAACTCAAGTAGAAAGCTACAATTTTTATTGGTCAAGATAATTAGGAGGTTGTTGCATTTGTTTTTTACTGAGGACTTAATCTACGGCCTTCACACTAAGCCAAATACTAGCACTTTTTTTTATTTTTTTTGAGGCAGGGTCTTGCTAAATAACTCAGGCTGGGCTCAAACCTGCAATTCTCCTGCCTCAAACTACCCTCCAAGTACCCTCAGACTGCTTCACAAATGTCTTTCAAACCTTATGCCGTTTAAAATAACTGAAGCTGATCATCATTGCTTAACTTGGCTGTCCACTGTCAGTCACCAGCATAATTAAATGAGTTAATCATTTAAGTTAGCATACATTTTATACTTACTGACTCAATGCTATTATCTTTATTTAGAAAGTGGAAAAGTGAGGCAATGAAAAGTAACTTACTTAAGTTCACATGCTAGCAAAAGCAGACAGTGAGGATTCTAGCTAAAAAAAAAAGAAGGAAAAAAAAAGAATTTGGTTCCAGAGGCCACGTCCCTACTATGTAGCGCGACTGCCTATGATTCATTTGTGACTTGGGCCCATAAAAGCATATGGCTCTCAAATCAGTTGACTCCTATGTTAAGAAAAGGCCTTAGGCCTTGTTTTAAAAGAAAAAAAAACTTATCAAGTACATTTATATTTTAAATGAAACATCCAGGTTATTTTTAGAATTCCATGTTTTAACAGATTTTATTCCTTTATCTATCAGTCTCACTAATTTAAATAAAAGACACATCTGCCACATCTGGGACAAGCCAATCAAAACCACAATGACAATGCAAAAAGCATCACATCGATTACTAGTACTATTGATATACCACATTCTCATCTCCCGGGAAAAGAAAAAGTATTTACAAGTTTAGATGTAACATTACTCATGGCTAATCAGCAAAACAGTATAAGCTGTTTCAGAAACACAGCAAAAAAACCAGGCAATTTTACCAAAGCTTAAAAAAACTGCAAAGAAAAGGGAGTGAGTCATAAGTTAAATTCTTAATATTCAGAAAAAATCTAGTCTTGGAAGTGAAATGGCTGATATATAGGAGATTTTTACTCTTGGGAAAGTTTTTCTTCTAAGTGGTTTCTATTAATTTCTCTACCATTTTGCTGAATACTAACCTACAATGAAATATCAGTTTTAATTCAAAAGCAACTTCCAACAAAAACTATTTCCACACCCTTACAAACCACCACAATAAATATAAAAGTAAATCCTTCACTGAGTAACTATAATAACTATAGATAGCAAGTCAAGGAAATGCCTGGGCTGTTGTAATGCAAGCACATAAACCTAAGACAATGCAGAATATCTCTTCAACTACATAATTTATGAAGTTATTTTTAAACTATTCTATGCAGCTCTCAATGCAGTAATTATTTCAAGCAAAAGATGCAGAAATAATTAAGGAAAGGTTACTAAAGAATAAGATACCATATGCTCTGAAAGTCTCAGCCTACAAATTACTTACCAAATATACAGCATGCTGTACCTTCAAAATGTGACACTTAATACTTCAGTCAAGTTATCAAACACTGCTACAGAAATGAGGGCACAACCTAGCATTATGTTCATCCTAATGCAATGTACATGACTTACTTAAAAATAAGTACTTATTTTTAAAATTCTGTATTTTAACTCACTTTTTACTTAATCACTGATGCATTTTCAATTACAAACCTGAGCTTAGTCCTATCAAAAAATGTTAAGAAAGTAATGAGGCAAATCTAAAATACAGAATAACTGCCCTGTATTTTTCTGAACCTCACTGACAGAACAAACAAAATGAGGCAAGAAAATTATTCTAGGCTGAAAAGATACAATCCATAAATTATTTTTGTATCTTAGATTAGGAGACTGGGTGGTTTAATACAAAACTTTTGAGGCAATGGGGTTAATTATACCTTACACTCTAAAATAGTTAACATTAAATTATTGCTAATTTTCGAAGTGTGAAGAGTGCCACTGTGCTTACATATGACGATATTTTCATTTTTAAGAGATTCGTGTTGAAACACTTAAGAGGAGCACAGTATCTAAATATCTACTACAAATGGTTCTACAAGGATTACATGTATCTAAAAAGACAAAGTGTGAACTTAAAGTGAAAAACAAAGTGAAATAGCGGGATAGGGTGGGGGGAGAAGGGAGGGAGGGAAAAGTGGGGGGAGGAACAGAAAAAGCGTGGGAAAGCCCATGTGTCGTATGTGCACAAAATGCTCAACTCCATCATAAAGCTTAAATTTTGCACGTATACATATCAATAAAATGGGAAAAAAAGAAAGTGTGGGTAGTAAATGTTAATCAGTGAATCTTGGTGATAAGTATAAAGGAGCACACTACACCAATTTATGTCAACCACTGTGTGGGCCTGAAATTTTTCAATTAAGTTGGAGGAAGATGAACACAAAAAACTTGTACATTAATATTATACATTAATAGTCAAAAACTAGAAACAATCCAAATGCCCATCAACTGGTGAAAAGTTATCTTACCTATAGAATGAAACAGTACTAATAATAAAGAGTAGTAACATGCTACAGATACATGTTACAATATAGGTAGACCTCAAAAACATGATGCGCAGTGGAAGAAGCTAGTTGCAAAAAAAAAAAACTGTCATGTTACGATATTTCAAAAAGGTGACCAGATCATGGGTCATCCAAGAGTAGGAGCAGGAAACATCTGATAACTAACATGAGCAAACTTCAGAGCAATAATATTCTATTTTTCTATTTATTTATTTATTTATTTATTTATTTATGTTGTGGTACGGGGGATCAAGCCCAGGACCCTCGTGCTGATGCAAAGCTTTTGATTTTGAGGCAGTATCTACAAAGTCCCTAAACTGGCCAGGCTGGGCCCGAACTACCTTGAGTTCTGGGAATACAGGTCTGCACAACTGGAACCAACTAGTGAAGAAAATATTCTAAAACTGGATTATGGTAATGGTCCTCCAATTCTCCAAATTTACTAAAATTCAATTATAGGCTAAAATAAAGAATTTTTATGAAGTTTATAACATTTTTATCAATAAAGCTAATGAAAAAATGGGACAGGAATAGTCTTTGGGGAAAAACAAACAATGTAAAACAAGAGCTTGAAAAGAAACTTAATATTTTATCTGCCAGTACAGGCTGGAAGCAGGTTGAGCTATGAAAAATAAGTTTACGTTTTGGCAAATAAAACAGATAAAAATAAGAAGTGGCAAAGTATTACTTAAAAATAAACTACAGGGTCTGGAAGAATGGCACAGATTGGCTAGAGTGCTGCCTAACAAGCACAAGACCCTGAGTCTGATTCCCCAGCACCATATAAAGCCGAGTATAGTGGCACATGCCTGTAATCCCAGGCTGAGACAGGAGAAATTCCAAGTCCAAGGCCGGCATGGGCTACATAGTAAGTTCAAAAGCCTAGGCTACAGAGCGAGACCCTGCCTCATAAATAAATAAACATACAGGCAAACTAAGACCCCTTATTTTCACATTCCAAATCTATTTTATTTACAAATAAAGTCCTCAAAGAATAATATGCAAATTAATTGTCATAATCAAAAGACTGCCATCAACAAAAAAAAAAATTTTAAGTAAGAGACAAAAAACTTAGATGTATCTCCAGAGAAGATACACAAATGGCCAATGTGCCTAATGTGACTAGCTACCAGCAAAATCCAAATCAAAGCCACAATGAGAAACACATTACACCTAGGAGAATAGCTACAATAATTTTTTTAAAGTGTTGGCCAGAATGAGAAGATATCAGGATATTAAGCAGTGTTGGTGGGATGTGAAATGGTAGTCACTGAAAAAAGTAAGTTTTGCTAACTCCTCAAAAAGCTAGACACAGAGTAACCACACAGCCCAGCAATTCCACTCTTAGATACATATCCAAAAAGATGCTGAAAACAAAACATGTGTAACAAAGGCTTGTTCAACATGCATGTTCATGCCAGCACTACTCCCATGGCCAAAAGGGGGAAAGAATCCAAAAGTCTATCAACTGATAAGTGGATAAACAAATCTGATATATGTACACAACAACTTACTATTCTGACCTAAAGAAGAATGAGGTGGTGCAATAATGATACATACTACAGCATCGATGTACACTTTCCTGCAACATAACTCCATAACTGCATTTAAAAAATGAAATCATATCCTTACACTTTCTTTACAGAAGCTTTTTTGGTGAAATAGACAGCAAGTCATGTGCTAGCATTATTTTCATTCTACCCAGAAAGGACATAAATTATTAATTACTACACTGTTGTATCCCGACAACGCTCAAAGTTGCAGGTTGAAGACAGCAAAGCCTCCTCCATTAGACACAGTCAGTGTCTATTGACTCTGTGACACAGAGCAATGACTCTACCCACTTCTGTCACTCTGGAACCTCTGAACTATTACGTGAGTAACCATGAAGCTTTCATTAAGGCTGAAACATTAAAGAAAAGTTGTCATGCAGATTATCATTTCCAGAGAGCCCAAAAGGTCCAAGATAATTGTCTCCACTCATTTCAAGGTAAATCATGAAAGAGGAAAGGGGGAAAACTGGTACTATACACACATAAATTATAATATGCATTATAAAACACACACAAACCCAAGAAAAGGAAATGTTTTGAAAGTACAGATTCCTAAAAAAAACCTGAGACCTAATAAATCAAAAATCTCTGGATTAATGACAAGAATTCTTATGTTTTCTTGTGTGGTTTGGGGGGGGGGGTTGTTTGTCTGTTTTGGTTTTTTTTGAGACAGGGTCTTGATATGCAGTCTGGCTGGCCTTGAACTAGCTGTATAACCCAGGCTGGCCTCATCTCGTAATCCTGCCTTAGGCTCCCAAATGCTGGAATTACAGGCATGTGCTACCACATTCAGATTACATTTTCTTCCCAGATAACCAGAGAATCACTAAGAAGTAAGCAAAGAAAGACTTTGAGTCAAACAGAACCACTAAGTCCAGTCCAGTCAGCACTGATTTTTCAACACAGAGCACAGGATTTACCATCTAGGTATAATGTCATGTCTTTTTACTGTATATTTCTGTTTCAGAGGACAAGATTCTAGTCAAAAGACACTTACGTGTTTGCGTTAATTCAAAATACTCAGCATTTACAATTTTATCGACACAGCCTTTCAAAATCTTTCATGGACTGTTATTACCTGTTCATAGTCACACACATATATATCAGGAAACTTACAGATTTAGCATGGTGCCTGACAATCTAGTCTCAAACAGTTTTCCAATACACAAATCTAAGTCTAATATGTATTTACCAACACCCACGCTATGTGCCAGGTACGGTTCTGTTTTGTGACTATGGGCCAAGAATAAGCCAACTCTCACTATACTAGTGATTAGCAGGGGTATCTATCAGTCATCAAGCAGGTTACTATGGAGTGCTCGATCCTTTTCATCATTTTCCTTATTTTTAACTTCTGGATGTGAACATTCTGCTTTGCCCTTCTCTGGGGCATTACAATATTCTTACTCTGTCCTATCAAACCCTTTAAATTCTGGTTTTCATTTTATATAGAGAAAATGTACATCCAGCCAGCCTCCATTACAATTGCAAAGCAACTGGAAAAATCCCAGAATCCACATTTCCATTGGGCTGAGACTTTCCAATATGCCTAATAATGATACTTTATGACCTAGAAGTTCCAATGAATTGGTAGTAAGAAAACATTGATCTGCTTCGGTAGCACTGTAATTGGAATGGTGATTAAATGCATCATGTTAAATTTACCCTGGGCCTTTTCCAGCGTGGCAAATATTAAATGAGCTATCAGCACCAGCAGAGCCTAAACAACTCCTTTGCTCTGAAATGATACTTCTCCTGCATGTCAAGGATGATATGTTTGAGCTTCCCCATTAACAATTAGGTGGTATAACATGACAAACTGTATACACCCATATAAGCTTCCACAAGATGTACACTGCCCAATGCAGTTTACTGTACTTAGTAACTTAGGACAACCTTATGTATGTCAGAGAACTACATTTGCACCAGTATTGTTAATGGTCTGTCAGCATTTCCATTATAAAGCAATTTTCAAAGGTTTATTGCCCTTCTGACAAATTTGCTCTGCATTGAAATTTGGCATTCCAGAAAAGCAAAACCTGTAGACTGTAGTTGTTTATTCCCTTCCAACTAGACCACATACTTTTTTTTTTAAGTTAATCTGCCCTTTTATTTCTGAATTTCCTCATATAGCCCTACGGGAATGTTCACAAAACCAAAGTCTCACACCTCATAAAGGAACTACTGTTTGGTAGCAGCTAGCTATTTGCAAGGTACATAGATTCTAACTTATTTATGGAAAATATGTTTTAAAAAGCAAGCCTATTTTGATGAACTCCATATTTTAAAAGTGTTTATCAATTCTACGTAGCTATGACTAAATGGTTTATGCTATTAGAATATTCTGCATACAAAAAACAACAAATGGCCTTAAAACTCTCATCGCAAAACCTCTTCCTCTTCCCAAACAGAAACCATATTTACTATAGATCTAATGTGACTGTCACCTACTCTCAATTCCATCTTACTCTACTAGTTAAGAAGATTAAAAGCACTAAATAGAAACTAGGCAATATGAAAGGTTAGTAAGAGGTAAAAGAGAGTCTGAAAGTAATTTAGAAAATTCTGAAAATGCATGATCAGCCCCTGAACAAGAAACTTCACAGAAACTATGCTTATTATAAAAGATCAGTATGTAAGTGATAAACAGTTTTATTCAGTCCTTGCGAACGGTTTACTAGTATGAAAGCTTCCCAGATTTTCTTGCTTCAAACACAGAAGTCAATACTTCAGCTTATTGTTACTGAATCCAACTGAAAGCTTAAAACTTCACTACTGAAATTATATGGTTCTCAATTATAGCTAATTCTGATATAATACTATCCGATGAATAAAGAACCCATAACACAAGAACAGTTTCCTAAGCTCAAAATTCTTATTATATACACATCTAGACCCTCAAAAATTTCAGATTGTTGATATAATTAACTTCTTAAAAATAAGTACCTTTTAGAGACATGAAAATTTTACCCTAAATTGTCATCAATATAGGGTGATAAACTTTGTCAATTTTCTAGCTTACATAATTCTAAAATTATTTAATCCATGTATGATATAACTTTTAAACAAAACAATAATATAAAGTAATATAAAATGTGAAATAATCAGGCTCTCATTCAAGACTACAACTACAAGAAATACGGACGTGAAAGCACCAACTAAGCACTAGAATGGTCTACTAATATGAAACTCCCATTGCCCATTTACTCTTGGCAAGCATTACTCACTCTCCAAATTTACAACTACAAAAGGTTAGGTCAGAAAGATTTACAAAAAAACGCTCAACAAACAGAATTCTCAAAATTAGCCCTCAACAGCTGCAAGTGATATAAAACAATTGGCTTCTTATAATTAAGAGATCCATGTAAGCAATTAAATTACTTTTATCTTTTGTAATTCTGTTCAAGGCCCAGACAACAGGTTCCTTTAGTATGGAAGCTAAGAACCTAGGAATCCTGTTGGCTTCCGTGACAGAAACTTAAGCAACCCTGAACCGCTACTGCAGTTGCAGACAATAGAGATGCAGCAACCAGGGCATGGCATGGGCACCAAAACCCGACTCGGCTTCATCACTTTTATCCAAAAGGTTGAAGCTTCTCTAAAAAGCTTAGCTGAAGCACACTGAAGTTCACTATGAGAAAAACAAACAGCCTAGTTAACAGTTTAAAATAATGGCAAAGGATTTTACCAGATGTGTAAATACCTTTTCAACTCCCACACAAATCTCCTTTATTAGGATGTCCTTTTCCTTCCCATGCTATTAGTAGGCAAAGAGAATTACAGAACCACTCAGTAGTTGTTTGTATGTAAAGACCCTGGCCATAGGAAAGGACCAGAATGGATTTCAAAAAGTGGCACAGCTATCGCATTCCTTTACCTCTAAAATCACAGTAGTCTATCTTTCACTAAAATTTAGTTTATTCTTAGTGACGCAGGTTTAAAAATTCAATAGTTCTAAAACTCTGTTACTGAAAAGTATGCTTCATCCCTACTTTTGTCTACAAGGCCTGGATCAACCCTATTAGAAGCAGCTACTAGTTTTTTTGTGGATCCTTCCAACAGACACACCCTACTTTAACCTGTAACTGCTATTCTCATAGAGAACTTTTGATTTTCTACCGCTGATCAACAATTCCCTTACCAATAAATATTCATTACTTAAGACAAAAATCAGTATTTTTGGTCTCATCCCTATCTGCAACTAAAAAAAAAAAAAGCTCCACGAAGAAATCTATTAACTTCTATATTCCCAGAGCACGGAACACTGCCTGGACCGTTATGGACCGCTGGCAAGTATTTACTGAATGAATTAGCAACTTCAGTATTACAAATGGTAGAAATGCAAGCAAGTTATCTATTCTTTACAAAATACTAATGCTTGTCCTAAAAAGGAGAAAAACTGTAAAAATAGTGTTCCTTACCTAAGAGAGCTGTCTGTTTAATAAAACCAGCCAATTATGCAACCACTAAATATTACCTCATTATTTGAAATGATAAATTTTACACAAATTTTTACACAAAATGAAGTCTGCTCCGATACCACTTAGAAGATTACTTTCTCATGGCATTTTTTTGAAAATGAGATGTCTGCTACAATCTTAACCAAAGAAGTAAAATGGTAATTTCCAACCTCAGAAATTAATCCCAGCTACTCGACAGGCTGAGGCAGGAGGATCAAAAGTTCAAATCTACCCTGGGCTTTGAGACCCTGACTCAAATTTTAAATAAATGCAGGGCTGAGGATGTAGCTCAGTAACAAAGCACTTACCAAGCACACAAGAGGCCCTGGGTTCATCCTTCAGTGCCAGAAAAAAATTACTTAAAAGGTAGTTTGCCATGTAATAATGTTTTTAGAGCAACAAAAACATTAAGTATAGGAAGACATTCTCTCACACATGCAAAAGACAAATTACAAGACTCACCATTTTTAGTAGTGTTTCACATAACAGTTAAATCAAGACTAGCAATAACCTGAACAATCATAAAGAGACTGAAATATGCTCAATCTACAAAATATAGTAAGTAGCTATCGAAAGGAATTATATAATTCTACATACGCTGGTAGGGAATGATCTGCAAAATAAATCCCAAGGTGAAGAGTTTTTAACTACATGCCCAAGCATGTACTGTTTAAATGCTTAATTAGTATGCTCAGTATAATATAAAACGATTCCTTTCACCAAAAAAGCCTGGCAAGAGAAGGTGCCACAGAGTAAAGAAAATGTAAACTATGGTAAAAGGATTCACTTCTCACTGTAAAATACTCTGAACTGTTTACATTTTTTACCATATGCATATATTTTTCAAAACAGAAATCACAGAACTTTAAAGAAATTTTATTTGAAAATATGCAAGATAATGGAAATCTCTAGCGCTGAAGATGTAAAGGCTAAAATGAGATCAATCTCATTTAAGTAGTATTTATTTCAGGCACCTTAATTATACAATTTAAATTTAAATCCACATTTCAATTGACCAGCTGAACAGTAGCTTTTGATTATTAAACAATTCATCCACTTCAGAAAGATCATAACACAAAAATGACCAAAACAGTAAGATGCCATTCTATCAGAATACCTAAATTTAAAAGACTGACAACATCAAGAAAACATCACATTTAATGATGAAATAATGCGTACCTTCCCGATAGTAGAAAAAAGGAGATATACTGTTACCACAGCTTCTCAATATTATATTGAGGATCCTTGCTACTCAAATAAAGAAAGACCAAACACGAATCATAAACATTACAAATGAAGAAAAATTTGTCATTATTTACATAAGACATGATTCAGTTCATAGACCATTCAAAGGAACCTATAAATTAGAATTCACAAATGAATTTATCAAGGTCAATGACGATAAGGTCAAGAGACAAAACTAAAGTTTTATTTCTGCACTCAACAATTTAAAAAAAAACTTAAATCATGATCTCTACTACAGTACCAAAAGACATCAAATACCAAGAAATAGATTTTTTTAAAAAATTACAAAACACTAAAAATTAAATAAATAGAAGTATATACACCACCATTAATTGTTAGAGGGCTCACTAATATAAGACAGCTGTCTCAAAAGTTATCTACAGAGCAGCTCTCTGCCTCAAGTCTTAATGGACCAAGCTGACAGCTACAAGTACTTTTTTCTAACTCTCTTTCACTCCTATCCCAGTTTCTTTCTTCTTTTTTTTCTTGTTGTGTACTGGGAATCTAACCCAGGTCCTTTGCACTGCACTTCATCCTCAGCCCAGTTTTTATTTTTGATTTTTAGACAGGGACTCACTAAATCATTAAACCACTCAGGCTGGGCTCAATCAAATTTGTAATCCTCCTACCTCAGTCCTCCCAGGGTACTGCCACTAAAGACCTGTGCCACCAGGCCCAGCTATGTCTCTGTAACTGTAGAAAAGGCAACAACTGAGAAACTCTACTTTATTAAAATTAAAATGTTCTGTAATCAAAAAAAACAAAGCAAGATGCAGATTTTCAGAGCACTTGCCTAGCATGCATAAAACCAAGTTTAATTCTTAGCACTATGCACAAGGGAAAAAAAAAAGCTGCAGCATGTGTTATGTGACGTGCATGTGTGCAAAACATATAAAGAATTCCTATAAACTGTCAGAATGACATCCCAAATTAAACAAAAAACTTTAACCAGCACTTCAACTATGTGAAAATCCATGTGGTCAAAAGGGTAACTGTAGAACAGCTCAGTATCAATGGACATAAGAGAACACAAATGAAATCACAATACTGGACTAACAATGTAGATCAGTTGCAAAATACTTGCCTAGCATGCATGAAGCCCTGAGTTCAAATCCCATGGTCTGGAGAATAGTATACTGGTTACAGCACTTGTCTACCAAGTAAACACAAGGCCCTGAGTTCAATTCCCAAGCACCATATAAACCAGGCGCGGTGGTATAAGCCTGAGTTCAAACCCCAGCACTACTAAAGAAAAAAGATATAATACTTACATGTTCTGTCAGCTGGGGTATATGAATACAGAAGGAAACTACAACAGTTCTTCCTATTATGAGCAGCTATATGTACTCTTCTTTTACACTTTTCTGTTCTTCCTAAGAATTAAAATGTAAGCAGTAACATACAGTGTACATGCTCAGATGAATTATGGTAAGTACCTTAGAGATGACGACAGGTGAAACATATCTCAGCACACCAAACTATTTCACTTTTCCAACTAGATGCAGAAGGAATGGGGAGCAGGGGAATGAAAGTAAATCACTGTGTGTGGGTCCTAAAAACAAAGTATACACTTGAAAGGAATATACTATACAAGTTACATTAACAAACAAGAATAATTCATTTTTCAAACTAATTAAAATCTGTCTGCTATGGTTTGGATCTGGGATATCCTCAAAAAGCCTCATGTATTTGGAATGATGTATTATTAGAAGGTAGAGCCTGGCTGGAAGGAGCAGATGTTTGGGGTTTGACTTGGAAAGAAATACTAAATTTGTTGGGATTGGGGTGTCCAGGGCAAAGCTTTCAAGGTGTGTTGTTGACTTATGGGCCAGGAAGTAAAGAAAAGACATCCACCCTGGGGGAAGAAGGGCAACTGGCAGCTTGAATTAAATAAATGAAGGAAGAAAAAACCACTGTTAAAGCTTCTTCCTGAGAAAGCTCTGCCTTGCCCAACTTTCCTGCCTCACTTGGGTTTTGTCTGCAGTGGGGTACGCAGCTCTCCAGTTTCTGCTATATACATCCAGTGTTCTGGGCTGCCCATGAACGGACTGTGTAAAATTTTCTGAAGCCATGAGTTAAATAAACAAATCTTCCCTCCCTTAGGTTGCGGATGCCAGGTGCTGTGTCACAACAACGAGAAAGGAACTAAGACAACGCCTACAGCTGGTCCTGGTGGCACTGCCAGTAATCCCAGCGCTTTGGAAGCTGAGACAGGACTCCCGTGCGTTCAAAAGCCAGCCTGGACTTTCAAAACCAGCCTGGACTACACAGAAAGACTCTGTCTCAAAAAAAAAAAAAAAGAAAGAAAAAGAAAAGAAAGAAACTATTTATAAAATCACAGTCTAAATCAGATACACTCTAGTTAGTGGGCAAACGCGAACAATATAATGGTCACATATGTACAATAACTCATCAGGGAGTCCACAGTCCAATATCTTTAGTATCTTACTTTTTTATGCCATTCTTTTTCTTTTTCTTGAGACTAGGTCTCACTCTGTATCCCAGGCTGGTCCTGAACTCACTATGTCACCAGGCTAGTGTTGGACTCATGGCAATCCTGCTCTCTCAGCCTCCCAAGTGCTGGGATTACAAGCATGCACCATCATGACCACCTTACGTGGTACTGGGGAACTGAACTCAGGTTACCAGCAAGTGCTTCAGCAAGCACTTTAACCACTGAGCCATTCCTCCAGCCCCTTATGCCGTTCTTAATGACAACCTAATAGTAATAAGCTGTTAAATTTAACATCTGAAACTCTCAGACTGATTTCTCACCCAGTTGGTGACATACTCAGCCACTCCCTCTTCGTTCTTTTTAATAAAATCCTCTTACCTTCTGGAAGTCCTAGGCACAGCACTTGGGGAGAATCAAAATTGGCCTAAGCTACTGTGGTGATCCCACTGTTCCTCCTTCTAACAATTCATGTAAATGTGGCTAATGTGACCCAGTTCTGGAAAATGAGATGAAGTTTTCTGACAGTAGAAAGAAGCAAAAGACTTACTGGGAAAGCTTTTTTCTCAAATAATAGAGAAAATAAAAAAGTCCCCTTTCCCCCTCTTTCCATCCTGCTTCAAATGGCCTCATTTGAATGAAGTATTTGAAACTGCGACCATAATGGGAAAGAGACGCTAACCTCAGGGTTGCCAAACACACCAAATCCAGAATTCATGTTAAGAAAAATACTAAATGTCTGTGTGGTTTTAGCCCACACTACTCAAAAGGGTGATCCAGAGTTCTGCTAGTCTGCAAGCTACTTGTTAGCATAGTGCAGTAAGAACAGAAATAACGAGCAAACATCCAGATACTTTACAGTAATTTTATACTGGCTCAGCTTTATCATGTTTTACAAATTGAAAGTCTGCAATAAATTGATTTTTTGAAGAAGTTCTTCAGCACACAGTAGAAAAGCACTTGTTTAAGCCAATTTTGGTTGTTTACTAAGTCAAAGATCAAAAACAACTGAGCACTCAGCAGCATCCAAGAGAATGCAGTCAAAACTACACAAGTCCATCACATCCCCCTCACCTTTATACCTTTCTGCAAATAACGAAACACAGTAGGTGAAAATCAACAAGAAACAGAAAGTAATTTCATCTGGAGAACAACATTTTAGTCTCTTCAGTCTAATCATAAAGTTTCAAAGATCCCACGGTAGAAATGAGCAAAGAGAAATCTGACAAGAAAATTCAATGCATACACAATCCAAATGACATGTTAAAATTGAGCTTTAAAAGAATAAAGCATAAATGACTTAACCATTATGTATTCCTACAGATAATACCATAATTATACTACTACATTTCAAATGTTAATTCGCTTCTGAATACAGTATTATCTGACTTCATTAAACTATTTCAGAGTTCAGTAAAGCGCATCTATTATAGTACCAGAGACTATGTCATGTTCAAATCTGCAAGTCTAGTTTTAAAGAAATTTAGCACAATAACAAACTATTTTTATCCACCTATTAAAATTTTTTCCTAATCACAATCTGCAAAAATTTTCTAATATAAAGAAGCTCAAAGACATATAAAAAATTTGTATCTGTGGACTTTATCAGGAAGATATAACAAGAAAAGATTTTAAAGTATGGATCCATCCTTGCAGCTTTTTACTACTCAGTAAATTAGATGACATACAGGAAGAAAAATCTATGGACACAATCTTATTACAATAAAAACAGAAGAGGAAAACATACAATTAGAAATATCATTACAAGAAAAAGCACATCACCAACTGAGAAACCATTAACAAATAAACGTGTTTGCCAACGTCACTTTTTTTTTCTGAGACAGGGTCTCACTCTGTAGTCCAGGCTGGTTCTAAGCTTACTATGTAGCCCGGGCTTGCCTTGAATTCATGGGAATCCTCCTGCCTCAGCCTCCTGATTGTTAGGATTACAGGTATGTGACACCACACCCACATTAGGTGGTTCTGGGAAACAGAAATCACGAACATAGTGCTTGCTAGGCAAGCGCTTTAACCTCTAAGCTATTACTTCAGCCCACGGTGCATGTTTCAAAAAGACTATACACCAATCTCTCAAAGAATACTCTATATTCCTACTTCTGTAATTAGTAGCTAAAAGAATATGCCCTGAAAAGTGGTGTTTAACCAATATTTTTCACAATTAATTCTCATTAATTAAATATGTAACTAATAAAGACACCTATATATTTCAACAGCTATGATACATATAGATAAGAAAATGTATACCTAGAACAGTATTTTTTTAAAAAGCCAAGGGGCCTTTTTTACCATGCTGTCCAACTTCCTACTTCATTAAAACTCTTTTGTGCCTGACAGTTTTCAGTAACTGAACAATATGTTATCAGATTAAGGGAGAGGACCATGACATGAATCCAACATCTTTTGATTATAACATTCATAACAAGGAATTCTCTTTTGCAGTACAGGCATGGACACTCACAAACACATATACACTAAACTATTTTCATGTATTATAATACATTATTATATTTTAAAAACCACTTTCTAGTATTTTTTATTTCTTATAGCTTCGCTGTGCAAGTATGCCAAAGATAACAATGGAGAATGATTAGGACTGCAGAAGATTTCTTCTGCTTAGAAACTCATTAATCCTGCCCAGACAGCAAATATTGTTTTAGGATTCAGGCATTCAAACCATACAGGTTTGTGTTCTAACAGATTTAACCTAATCTTCCTACTGTATAGACAGGGAACTAAAACCTAGGAATGCTTAGTTAGTGATTTTTCTAAGATCACATTATTCCTCAGTTTAAAGCTAGCAATGGTTTTCCTTGACATCTAGCAGTAGTCAAGGCATACTGTTTGAATTTAAAGTATTTGATCATCTGTACTGTTTAGAATTACACTGACTTTTTCTTCCTTTTACTTTTTTAAGCACATAAACTAAGCATAATTACATGCGGTTAAAAACCAATCTCAAAGTTATTCTGGAATAAGGTCATTGTTCAAAAATAAAGGGAAACTTCAGAATTATCTCACGGTCTGTATATATAAACCATAGTAAGAATTTAACATGTGAAAGGTAACCACAAACCATAGTCTTTACTTACTTCTCATACCAATTCTATGAAACAGGCTTTTGGTTTTAGATATGAAGAAACTAAAGTCACACAAATCTTAGCTGCACAGTTCCTGGTCACACCACTGGTTCTTTTTATTGTTCTACCATTACCTCCCAAGAGACCTTATGCATTCTTCAACTTGAAAATCCCAGATGCTTTTTTAATACCCTAAAAAGGTATTAGTCATTTCTCCCACCTAAAGACATACTCAGGTTTCATAAGATGGCTAACCACAGAAAAACCTTCAGTTCCTGAATACAGACTCATAAGTCCCCCAAGATATTATAGGCAATGAGTATAACATTAAGGCAATTAAAGATGTTCAAAAGTCAAGAGTTAGATTTACTCATATCTCAAAATGGAATTTGAAGATGGAGAGAAAATAAATATGAAATTAAAATTCCTTCCCCAAAATTCAAATGTGGATTTGGGAAGCAATTCTAACTAGCGAGAACAGGAATCCACTTTTTTTTTTCCATTTACATCTCTTAATTAAGCACTCTGAGGGGCTGGAGGAATAGCACAGTGGGTAGAGCACTTGCCTAGCCAAGTGCACAAGCCCTTAGTTCAATTCAATAGCACCACGTAAGTTAGGTGTGATGTAGTGAGTTCAGTACCAGCCTGGACTATAGAGTGACAGCCTTCCAAAAGAGAGAAAGAGAGAAAGAAAGAAAGAAAGAAAAAGAAAAGAAAGAAAGAGGGACTTAGAAAAAAGTATTTCAAGTGACATCACTACACACTTAGAACAACTGTACAGTTTAGTTTGCTTGCTCCATATGGGGTGTTTATAGTAGTAGACCAATGGCAAGGCAAGGACACTTTTACAGATCTTAGTCTAGTAACTGAAGCCAAAGTGGAACTTCATCCCAACCACCAATCCAAGGAGACACATACACCCTTACCTACTATGAGCCTCACTTTTGTGAATCAAGACATACTTCATTAAGTAACACACAAAGAGTCATGCTTTTGTTAGCTCAGGGCCCCATAGTAAAATCTCACATGTAGCAATCTGGTCACCCAACTAGCCTGTTACTGAAAAGCACCCTGATGTGACAGTTATCTTGGTATAAAACATGCTTTAGAGAACATGCAGACTTCTGGACACATGCTTTTGTAACATCAGTGAAATTGTTTTTTAGTTTAACAAAATGTACTGGTGTTCTACTAAAAAACATTCATCTTGGTTATTTCTCTTCCCTCGCCTTGACCATAGGTAAATATACAATTGGGTCAAAAAAATAAAAATGTAGGTGAAGACGACTATTTTTAGAAACATTAAAATGGACAAAATAGTTTGCCTAGGTAAAGTTCAATTCATACATCTTGATAAAAGAAAATCATGTAAGAACTTACATTTCTATATATACTTCCATTGTTTTACTTGGGGTGTAAACTAAATTTAATCTAGTGGAAATGCTTACAGGAACTAGCTAATAAAAACCAAGAGAAGCACACTCAAAATACAAAGAGAATAAAGTACTAGAAACAAAGATCTCTTCTCTGTATTTGCTAATTAATAAAAGAAATCAGCAAGTAATTACCAATATATTATTCTGAAGTTGCTTCCAAATTTAAAATTGTAGTTTTCAAGGAAAGCATATCATGTTTCTTTGGTCCATGACTAAGCTTTTCAAGATTATGTTTAACTCTCACATTTGTAACAGTCCATACACAATACAAAAAAAGTAAAACAAATACCCTACAATACATAAATCTAATCTGTAGGCTTTGTTAGGAGGTCTGCAGCTTCTTCAACTGGTCATTTCTCAGAGATACAACTGGAACTTTCCCTCCATTACTGGAAGAAAATGTCTTAGTTTTCACAGGTTGTTTTGTTTCTTCTTCAGGTCCTCCAGTGGGTCTAAGCTCACTTCAGCTTTTCACGCTTTTCTGGCCTTCTAGACTGCCATTTTCCTCAACACGCAACATTAGTGAAATTAAATGGGATATTAAGACAGAAAAGAATAAAATTGTCCTGACACAGGCCACTTGCTAAGCCCTACACCTCCATGACCTGTAGTCTTCACCTGACTAAACTGGGTACTTTTTAAATTCATAGTATTTATTTAACATGTACTAGCACCCAGAGGAATGACTTTTTTTAAACTGTAATTGTTGAAATACTAAACAGTCATTAACACTACATTCCAACCCCATCCCTGCATCCTTTCCTCTCTCAAAAGTGAGAGTCTTTCAAACCCTATAAAGCCAAAAACAAAAATCTCTATGAAGGCACCAAAGACTAAAACAAAATTGTTTTTAGTGCTCTATGCCTATGTTCAAAAGCTTACACAGCTGAATATGGTAGCAATGTCAACACACTGTCAGTATTCCACAAGGCTGACTTAGGAAAATCCCAACTGTGAGCCTAGCCTGGGCAACACAGAACACCTTGTCTGAAAAGATTTGAAAGGGCTGGGGATATAGCTCAGTACGAAGGACTCAGGTTCAAGTACTGGGGTGAAAGGGGGTGGGGGGTAGTCTATACAGCAGATACTTTCTGGTTCAGAAAATCTGAAAATAGTTAAGCCCCACAGACTAATTGTTTTATTTTCTAATTAGTGAAAGGGGAAATCTGGGAAAGAAAGACTTAGCCTTGCCCAGGGCTAACAGCCTCTATTCAGTAACAATCGTACCTCCTGCTGGCCTAAGCAAAAAGACAGAACAAGAAAGCAATCAAATCTAGATCTCTGCCATGAACAAAGACCCTGACTCCAACCAGCTACCAACCTAGCTTCTTTAAAGGCCATCATAATCTCAGCATTCCTTTGTAAACTCTTATATTAAGCACTGAAAAACCATTAGCAAATCTAATAACTTTTCAGAACAAAACAAGAGGAAATGTAATAATGAACTAGAGCTGTGTCTTTTAAATTATATACTTTCTTCTATTAAATGTATCACTCATGAAGCTATTTGTAAAACACAAAAGATACCTGAAACGTTTGGACTGATTTCAGGCAAAGTTTTCTCAAAACTCGTTAACATAGACTTTTTAATATCTTTGAAAGTTTTTAGTTCAGAGAGATTGCCTGCCTGCTGGAAAATGTTCCAGCTTACTCACCAGATTCTAAGACATTCAGTCCACACAAATCTGGAGCATCTCTGGTGAGGGATTCTCACATATAACTCCCTCTACGAGCTATACCCACTGCCTGAGATCAGAACATTACTAGGAGATTAGAACAGTTTTCTTTTTAAGTTTCAGAACAAAATAATTTTCAGATCAAAAAGAACTGCTGTAGTATTCCTGCTGACACAATAGAATAAAGCAGACAAGAAAGATACTGGGCTGCTACTAAAAAGTTTACTTCTAAAGCTGTGACTACATTTTGAAATATGAAGCTTAAAGTAAAATGAGCAGCAAGAGTGTTATGCTCTATTTTTTTTAATTAAATTCTTCAATGGCTTTGTGTCCATTCATCACCTTTCTTTAATACCAAGGAAGGAGAAGAGAAAAACATTTCATTTTAACAAATGTTTCACTGACCTAGCACTTATCTGAACAAAAATAACTCATATCTCTCAACTTCAAACATTTAAAAGCTTGTGAATTTTTTAAAAAGCAAATATATAAAACACAACACAAAGATTTTGCTTTTAATCCTAGGAATATAGTCCAGTGGTTAGTACTAATGGTTTGTCCCTATGTATAGCCTACTACACAGCACTCTCAAAAGTTTCAAATCAACATTCTCAGGCTATCCTGACAATAAAATCGTGTTTAGTTCAAAAGAATTAACTATCAAATATATCTGGTCCAAGTGTTGTTCAGTATTTCATACCCAAACTCATATTCAGACAAGATTATCTTTTACCCAGTAATGAATATACTACCATCCATGCTGAAAAAAAGCAATCTCATCATCACAATTATTTGAATTTTCAAGTATTTTAACTACATTAAAAAACTATTTTTCAGACACATTTAAATATCTTTGCTTACAGTCAATTCATTTAGTTTGGTTCTAATATGTATATTTTAGCTATATACAAAAAATAGTTTTCGTAACTATAATAACTAATTTCCATACTATACAACCCCATGAAGGTATCAAGGGTAATAAAGATACTTCCTTCCAATATCCCATACTTTCTAAAATCAATCCTGTCACCCTAAAAAGAGTTTTGCATTTAGAATGAAAATCAGGGGTACAGAGCTGGAGGAATAGCACAGTGGTTAAATCACTTGTCTAGCAAGTGCAAGGGCCTGGATACAATTCCCCCATTACCACATAAACTGGGCATGAAGGCACATGCCTATAATTCCAGCACGTGGGAGGCTAGCTAAGTCAGGAGAACTGCAGTGAGTTCAAGGCCAGCCTGGGCCACATAGTGAGTTCAAGACCAGTCTCGACTACAGAGTGAGACACTGTCTCAAAAAAAGAAAATTAGGGATGGAGCAGAAAAAAAATATTCTGGTAGACAAAAAGGAGAAGAGGAGGGTTTATGAAGCATTCTATCACTGATAAGGGAATTCTGAGCAACATGGTCTAACTGGTTCTCTTGGCCATCCTATCTCTCTACTAATTCCTCAAAGGTATACTTTGTAAAGAACATAAAAACCAATGGTTACACAAGCCACAGGGGTCCAGAGAGCTGACAGTACATCAAAATAAATTTGACATGAGAGGTTTACCTCTGGGGTACCTGACTCCAGCTCTGATATAATAGGCTAAAATCAATCCAAACAAACCCTGTCTGTAGAATTAATTCAAAGGACTAGGAAAGGGTTATCTGGAGCTGAGAAGATCTTTAGGTAACGAATGAGACACTTTCCTAGATATCTAGAACCTGAGATTCGACACCAATGTGATCAGAAGCAAATTCCCATTTTTATCTCTTATGCTATCCCTATGACTGCTAAATGTCATCTTCTTTCTTACCACTCTGAGAAATCTGACCAGCCAAATCATGACAATCTTTTTCAAACTAATTCCCAAATCTAACAGTTTGAAGTTGCTTTTTTCCTCTTAACATCTCCCAATTTCAAGAAACTATCTATAGACGAAGAACCCAGGAAATGATTTTTATTGGAATCCAAAGTTCACATCTACAAAGTAAGAAATGAGATGTTGCACCAAGAATTCTGTCCCTCAAAAAAGCATTGGGGAAATACCAATAAAGCAGCATTTCCAAAAGAGAAGTGTTATGATTTGTCAATCGCCAGTATAAACAATAAAATCACAGCTTTACTTATTCCAAATGGTGGTATAGATTTTCAAGAATTTCTTTACTATGCTTATATTGTGCACTTAAGCAAAACTCTCCAGACTTCCTTTCACATTCATAAAGAACCTGCATAAATACTAGTATCCAGGATCTATGCATCACTCCAAGAAATGATTCTTTCAGGCACAGAACTAATATACTACCAGAATTTACATATTAAAACAAAGGAATTTAATAAATATACATTAGAAAATTTTTCAAACAGTAATTTTAGTAAGTTCATGTATTTAATTTCAGAAACAATATAAAAAGATCATGAAATGATGCACAATACTCAACCTACAGTGTCTTCAAAAGGCTCACGGTTCTTTCTAACACAACCCAAATGTCCCTTGTATCTACCTTAAGACATAAACCAGAACAGCAGTTCTTCACAAATTTTTAGGGTAAAAGCTGATATGGCTGACCAAACATATTTCATTTCACCTCCTCAAAACCTCACAGAACATTTCAACTACCCAAACAACACCAGAACTACTGCAATGAGACTATATTACAAAAACATAGCCTTTATATTCAAAAGAGACAGGACTTTTTTTTTCCCTACCCTGTCTGCAGGCCAAGAAGTATCTATATTTCACTTTAGTGCCAACAAGGACACCTTTATTTATCAGTATGTAGGTAAGTTCTTTAATCTGCTCAGGAGCTACCAGAAACTCTACTTGATAGATTATACCAAAAATTAATGAGAAAAAGAACACAGTGCCCAAAAGACTCAAAAGTTGCCAAGAAAATAAAATTTGGATAATTAGTTATATGAATTGGTTTCATTTCTGCTGTGCCTTCCCCATCAGTATATTAGCTCCATTTAAACTAACCAATTTCCATTTCACTTTTTCTTAATAGGTCACATAAATGAAATCGGAAATTTTTTAAATTTTCATGTACCAAAAAACTTCTGAAATCCACCTTACAAAAAACATGAATATAAAATTGAGAAAAGTAATTTATTGTAAATATTATCATACAGTAAATAATACGGGAAAAATAAATCTAATGACAAAAATACTGAAATCAAGGTTAGAGATAATTTAAGCAAATTAAATATTATACAAACAAGAACTAATATACAGATAGCGATCAAGACAATCCAGATTCATCCACATATGCTGCTAATGACAGAGACAGATTACTTCTTCAAGCAGGTCATCTTACTCTTGAAATGATTTTTAAACAGAGACAGAAAAGGGTATCTCCAAACAGACAGAAAAGGCTATCTCCATAGAACATTCAGCAACAATCTCAAAGTACTGTTCTAAGCCACCTTCTAAACTACATCACAGATGGAGGATAGTAGGATAGTCTTTCTAAAGTCAGAAACAATACAAAAAGGTTTACTTGAACCTTAACTTAAACATATCTAAGACGTAATCTTACACTTAGGTAAATCAGTGTGAACTACTGTCCCCTCATGTTCAAAAGATGGAATACATGACTCTTCTTCCTCTAGTGTACCTTACTCGAAAATTTCACAAGATTTAGTCACCTCACCAAAGAGATGCAAAGCTAAATAAATGCTAGGGTGTCAGTAAATTCTACTGCAGTTGTCTCTGCCCTCATCAGGCAAGCTAAGGGCTGACAAAACGCAGACAGCTGGCCAAGTCTAATCCACTACAGCCAAATACTCGTGTTAATTCAAAACACAACTAAGTGTTGTTTGGTCAACTTAGATCAACTATTTGGTAGCATCCTCTGTAGTTGACGAAGTACACACACACGTGTGCCTAAAAGCATGTAAAAGAATGTTCAAATATCACTGTTTTATATCAGCCCCAAATCAGAAATTCCAAATGCATATCAAAAGAGGTAAAATATGTATAGTAAATTCACAGTGAAATAGTTTTCAGCAATGAAAATGAACAAATTACTCCTACACACAACTTAAAATAATCTCACAAGCATAAAGATAGACACTAAACAAAATACAAAAAATTAAGTTCATATAAAGTTCAACAGTAAATAAAATTAATTTATAGCACTAGAAAGTATAACAATGGTACTTTTGAGAGGCAAGCAGGAATAAAACTATAAAGGGACATGAGAAGGGCTCCTTGAGGATTAGTAGTATTCTTTGTCCTTAAGTCACGTTCAATTTGTGACAGAACACTAAGCAGTACAGTTACAGTACAGTTACGACTGACGTAATTCCACATGGGTAAAGCAACAGAATACCTCAATAAAAAGGTTAACAAAGATTAAGTTCTACTTCTAGGAGCTGCTAACTACAAGTAAAACTTTAATACATTCCTTACTAGGCCAAATGACTAACTCAAAACAACTATCAACTGTGACCAGAAAACAAAAACAAACTATCTTCGAAAGCACTGGATAGCAACCAAAAATAGGAAGAAAGTATAGGGCAGGCTTGTCCAAAAATGGCCTGCAGGCTCCATGCAGCCCAGGAAAGCTATGAATGCAGCCCAACACAAATTTATAACCTTTAATCTTGAAACAGGTCTGTCCAAGTCTAGGTCCATGAGGCGTAAGCAGCCCTAAATTGCTACAAATGCAGCCCCATAATATCACCAACTTTAAACATTATGTGACTTTTAGCTATACTGCTAGTGACTGGATTGAAGTGTTTGAGTACAGTAAGTGCACATGACAACTGAACACTAACTGAGTAGAGGAGGGCAAAGTACAGTACTAATCTCACCTCCCATACCCACCAAACACACACAACCAGCTGAATCATAACCAGCAGATTATCAGATGCCACATAAGCTTGTGCAACTTGAAAAGCAAAATATAATGATTGCCAATAACAGTATTTCAACCCATCTATATATTTATATATATATATACATACATATATATATATATATGCATGAGCCTTTGAAGACAGGTGTTTGCTATTAAGCAGGTAAGTTTTTTATTTATTAAACCTGGGTTGTTGCTATTTTCATTTTAATATTTCAATTTTAAAAGTACTAAAAAGGAAGTAACACTGTTTATCTCTCTTTATTACTTTCTTCTTTATTTTATATGTGACCTAAAATAATACTTCATTCAGTATAGCTCAGTTAAGTCAAAAGGTTGGCCACCCATGCTATAGAGGAAACTGACGACAGAAAAGGGTGAACTGAGAGTTTCCTATTCTGAAAGGGCCTTCTAACTAAAGGTAAACTTAATTAGGACACATAGCCAATGAATTTTTAAAATATATGATATAGCCTGGGCCCCATACTGTATTTAGGACCAGCCTGGACTACAGAGTGAGATTCTGTTTCAAAAAATAAATAAATAAAATAAAACAGTATAAAAAGACATACTTTAAATCCAAGACTCAGGCTAAAAATAAAATGCCAATAAAATACCAAACAAAGAGTAAATAAGCGTAAGAAAGTGGAATTGACTATGCTCGTATCGCAGCAGTAGACTTGGATTCATGGAGAATTACCAGAGAGAACAAGGGGAAATTTTGTAATGGTAAAAAGATTAATTCATAAAGGAGAAATGTGCATAAGTCTAATTTTAAAACACATAATGCATTAAAATTGTTAGAATTCCAGTGACAGAAAGACAAATCCACATAGGCAATGATTTTAATACTCTTTCACCAATTGATAATATTAGATTTCCAAAATCAGTAACATAGAATATCCAACAACCTTGAACAAACTGACATTTGGAACACTGTATTCAAAAACTGCAAGATATATACTCTTTTCACCAAGATAAGAATACAACGATAGGATTTTTTTTAATGAATGCTTAAAAATATCAATTTTTACAGTAAGACACAAGGCCACTAATTTCCCTTAAAATATACTTCAAATACACTTGAAATACTTCAAATACATTTACTTATCCTATTCTTGCCACATTCTGAGGCACTTCAGGAAGTCTTTTTTGCGTCTTTCTATGTTCTATTGTGGCTGTCTTGGTGCTTGCATCACTTCAGAATGTTTACCTACCATTCATGGTCATTTTGATTTTAGGGAAGAGCCAGGGGTCATGTGGTGCCAGATCCAATGGATGAGGACACATTCTCATGTTTTTATGAACCTGCTTCTCACTGAATTGCACTCAGCAGCAGCGTGTCTTTTGGTTTATCATACTTCCTAGATATAGAAGACAATTTCCAGAATGGCTTCAGAATACAGCAAGAACAATAGAATAAGTGTGTCTGAAGCAAAAGAGAAACCTTTTGAGGAGAATTAATGGAAATATGTTTTTAGTATAATAAATTTTTAAAGATTCACCATATACTTTGATCCCTTGGATTTATTCTATGTTGACCCACAAATTAATTCTTACAAATGTCATAAGACTAGCTTAGCATACATCTCTGACCACAATGGAATTAGAAATAATTAACAATAAGGGAAAAATTCCCTTTAATGAAATGATAACTTCCAAATATCCAATCACAAACGAAATTAAAAAAATACTCTGAAATTAAGCAAACTAAATACACAACATAATTTGTATAACACAGCTAGCACAGTTCTGAAAGAGAAATTCACATCTTTAAATTCCAGTATTTTTAAAGAGAAGAAAAGATTAAAGTGAAAAAAAATGAAAATATACTGAAATTCTGCTCCCACAAACTAGGAAACGAACAAGTAAGCCGGAAGTGAATGGAAGAAAATAAACAAAAAATCAACAACAGGGGCTAGAGAAACAGCACAATGGTTAGAATGCCTGCCTCGCAAACACAATGTCTTTCCTGAGTTCAACACCCCAGCACCACAAAACCAGGCATGGTGGCACATGCCTGTAATCCCAGCACTCAGATGACTGAGGCAGGCAGACTGTCTTGAGTTCAAGGCCAACATGGGATGATACACAGTTCAAGATCAGACTCTGACTCAAGAGAAATAGAGATAAAAAGGGAAAAAAATCAGAAAAAATGAACAAGTAAAAGTTTTCTTTAACAAAACTGATAAATTCTTATGACTGCCATCAAAAAAGAAGAAATCATTAGAGACTACATATATTACATGAATTAATCTAATGAACAACTCTGCTGAGAAATTAGACAACTCAGATGAAATGCACAAATCTCACGAAAAACAGAACTTGTCAAAACTGCTTTAACACAGACTTAAAAAAAACTTAATAGCCCTAATTCTATTAATTTAACTATCTAAACTATTCTCACACAGAAAATCACAGGTCCAAATGGCCTGAATGCCAAATTCAAATATTTAAAGACTAATGCCAAATGAACAGAAACCCTTCCAGAAAACAAACATTTAACAATTTATGTCACCAGCATAATGCCTTGTATCAAAAATAAATCAACATATTTGAAAAAATCCTTAACGAAATAACGAATGGAATCCAAGAATACATTTTTAAAAATGATCCATCACGATCAAGTAAAGTTTACCCTAAGAGTGTTAAATAAATATCCATTTTGTACCACTGCACAAGAGAGATCTTCACCACAAAAACCTAATCATGCTGGAGGAATAGCACAGCAGTTAAGAGCCCTGGGTTTGAAACGCCAGCACCACACAAGCTAGGCATATGGCACACACCTTGGGAGACTAAGGCAGGAGTTTTGTTGTGTATTCAAGCCTACCTGGGCTCCACAGTGAGTTCAAGACCTGCTTAGACTACAGAACAAGATCCTGTCTCAAAATAATAAATGCAAGCACTCATATATACATCTAACCATATTCTTATTTTTCAAAACTGGATCCCCATCCCTACATACAAGACAGAAACATTACATAGTACATGTAAGACTTTTCATAACCCATACCTGCATCCATCTTATCTCTAGTTATTAGCCTCTAATAGGCACACCATATTCCCACTACAACAGCCAAACTTCTGCTCAAGGTATGAAACTGCCCTCCATTCACATATTCCACCAAAGCTCGATGTCAGATAGTTCCTGTCAAAGCCTCCCTGATTCTGTCAGGTTGAGTTCACTACTCCTCTCCACACTCCCAATGCATCTTTTATAAATCTCAATTATCAATGGACACTATATCATTACATCTTCATTTCTCTATTAAGCTACAAATTCTACAAGGCAGGGGTCAAATCTTTTCATCATTAGTAATAGAAGAAGAAAAACCAGATGTCACTTCAACAGATGCAGAAAAACCATTACCTATTTGTGAGAAAGGACTCTCAGCAAACGAAAGAAGGAAACGTCTTCAATCTAATAATACAAGTAACATACTCCTAAGTAGCATTAACTTCAGTAGCAGTATTTTACATTTATGTATTGCATATTTATTTCTCACAAGTGCCCTGTGTTTGAGAGAGCGCCAAAGACAGAAATCCTGATTGGGATTAGGTCCTTTTTCAACTGGTACAATATATCAACTCTGGGTCACAAATTAAACCATATATCCAATCAAGAAAACCAGAACTAAAATTCAGACTTTACCTAGAAGTAGTTTTCTACAATAAAAGCTGTCTCTTTCAGGTTCAAATCACAAAGGAAAATTAGTCCCTCCTAGAGGCACATGTTGGTGGTCTTGCCTTGCGGCAATTCTTAATGTTTTCTAGAAAAGCCACAAGTTTAGGTGACTAGAGAAAATACCTTGTGTTTTACTTATTCACGGCTGTGACCAAATATCCAATACCCACAATTTAAGAGAGGAAAGATTTATTTTCATAAGTTTCAGAAGGTTTCACACAGTCCATTCATGGGCAGCAGGCAACAGTGGAGGTAAAAGCGAGACAGATGCTGGAGAGCTGCTCACTCCATTACAGACAGAAGCCATCAGTCTGAAGGCTCAGGCAAAGGCCAGAGATTTCCCCACGAAGAAACTGTACTGTTCCCTCTTTCTTCCTTTAATAACTTCAAGCTGCTAGTTGGGACCCTCCCAGGGTGGGTGCCCCTCTTTTATTTCCTGGTCCACAAGTCAGTAACAAACACCTAGTCCACAAGGCAGTAGGCTGCCCTAGGAAACCCTCAACCTCAACAAATCGACACAATCCCTCCAGGTCAAACCACAAATATCTGCTCCTAATAAGACACAGCTCCAAATACATGAGGCTTTTGGGGGACACCCAAGATCTAAACCATAGCGTCTGGCAAGACACTCAAACAGCTATTCATTTTCATTAATGGTCAAATACAGAACAAGTTCTACTAATGCAAAATAAAAAAATCTTTAAACCCAACTTAAGACCCACAGAAGAACCTCTTAAGGTCACAGCTCCTTACTGGAGAAACCAAAGCAACAAAGTCCACTTTTATTCTTCTGATTTATCTGAATTTTTCATACAGGAAAATATGACTATTACTTTAACATCTTTCCATCTATGATCCACCCACAGCAAGCAAGTTTCAAATAAGGTTGAATTTGTTTCTTTACTGTACAACATGAAGCTCATCTCAAAGCACACAGGAAAATCCAACTCATTTGCCAACAAAAACTACTAAGACAGGAAATATTTTCTCCCTTCAACTAGTTTCGTTACCCAGCTGTCTAAGGGCCAATCATTTCTATGCATCCTCTTCTGTGTTCCCAAAAACTGCACAAAATACTAAAATAAGCTTTCTTCATTAATGGAGTTGTGTTCTGTATGAAAATCCAGACACTCAGTAAAGCAATCTACATGTTTTATGATTTCACAGTGCCCTTTATGGCCAAGTTCTTAAAAGGTTTGGTGAATTTCTTACCTGACCTTACTAGTGCTGGAAGTGAATGACCACAGAAATATCTCTCACTGCCATTCACAGTGATTGATGAAAAATTAAGGACCTTTTTTAAAATAACACAGAAAATTCAAAGGCCATTGGATAATACACCACACTAAGTAGAGTACACTCCTATCTCAGATACACCTGTACTTGAAATGTCTGCTTTCAACAATTTTGGAGAACAGCCTGTACAAGTCAGAGTCACCTAAATTTTTAATCAAGCAGCTAATACAAATAGTTTTACCATGACAACTACTATTGTGATTTCAAAATTTCTCTTTAATTCTAAAAAAATTTTCAAAACTATTTCAAAATTGTAGTAAAGCATTAAAAGAAGTCATCTTTCAGTTTATTTTCTTATTAACAGTCATCCAAGAAGAGCAAAGGGTTAGCAAGATAACTCAGAATGCATTCAAATACCATTTAATATAACAATACTGAGCAAACTACAGGCCTTCACAATCCTACCCTCAAATCTAATTTCAAGGAAAAAAAAAAGATTTTTTTAAAAATCAAAGAATAATCTCACCCAGTCATTTTTCGAACACATCTTTTTAAACTCTCCTCTAGCTAATAATTCCAATCAATCGTATCACAATCAGCCTGTGTGTGACTAGAACTGCTGGTCCCTTCTCTCCAGGGTGACAGCAGAAACTGCCAGGGGAGATGTGGCAATGGGGCAGAAAGACTAGCAATTAAGTAAAGCAGCCAACAACTAGGGAAGACTGAAGGATGAAAGCCCCACTCCCGGGTTCAGAGTTGTACAGTAAAGAAATTTTATTGTACCTACCATTCTACCCCCAGACCCGCCTGTAGACTACCTTCTCTTTGACCCACTGCTATTCAACTGGCTCTCCATTCCCAATGGTAACTCCATTCACTACTACTTCCTCACATATATGAAGCTCTAAAACAACTATCCTTTATATCCTAGTGTCTAACTAAACTCTAAAATCAATTTATTTTCTCCACTGACACTGCTCAAGCTGTATCCTAAACTTGTATAATCCCTTTTCACATGATCACATTTTACAACCATAGCAATAATGTGAAATATTTTCTAAATTTTCAGCAAGATAAATTCTCTAGTTAAAATAACGAAATATAATATTAAAAGATGATTTCAAAAGAGGAAAAATACCTATTTGTACATGTTTACCAGCTATATTTTATGTCAAGATATACATACATATACATACAAAAAATGTGTATGTCTCTGTAAACACACACATATACACTCTTCCTAGAATTGGTCCTCACACAATAAAGGCTAAGTTCCTTTCCTAAATATTCTTTGTCTTTCCCCACCGGGAAGAAGAATGTTCCCTGAAAATCTACAATCTTTCCAACATGAAACTATGGAATTATTACACAGGGTGTGCATATAATAAAGAAATCATCATCTTACTTATTTCAGATTCTCAGATAATGTACAATTATGGAAAAAGCTACCATGTACAAGCAGAAAAGGAAATTTTCTACATAAGCAAAAGAAAGACGTGTAGATAGATTCAGGCCTCAAAGCAAAAGTTCTAAATCTTTTTTATGTCAACTCAAAGGAATCATTTTAAGTTGTTACTAATTTTAATTCATTATGGTATGTTGCAGCGACTTCTTAAATACGGCAATCTACGTAATCCAGTGGGAGAAAGTCTCCACCTTAGTCCTCAGTAGGTCAATTCTGCCAAATATCCAAACAGTGCTTGGCATTCAATTGGGCTGTACAAACTGTATCATTAAATGTGAACACAATTCTTGGGTTGCAAACTCCACACACCCAAACTTTTAGAACAAGAAAAACTCTCTATGTCATGAAAACCACATATGCTATTCCACCCTGGCTAAGAAAGAAAGAAAGAAAAGAAAGAAAGAAGCACCATTATCAATTTTCATCCATCCCACAAATATATTTAAGGAACTTTAACTCGAGCAGCAAATAAGCAAGACAGAGTCCCTGCCCTGATGGAGCTTCCCATATGTTATCAATCGGATCCACCCACACAGTTTAGACAAGCACAATGTGACTTGATCGGATTCAAGAAACAGCCCAAACGTCATCTGCCCCAGACTATTTGGTCCATTTGCCTCACAGAACAGAGGACTGTCTATCCCTGGCAAGTAGGTGTTACAATTAAAGCTTTAACTGCTTTTCCCTTTGAAACTTTAGGAAGCAGTTTTGGTTAAACTAGTATGGGAAAATCTGTGGAAGCTAAAACTGCAACAGTAACAGAACACATAGAACACAGTATCTATTTTATATACAAATAAGATTAGTTCATTAAGATGTTAACTTATAAAAAAATTAAATATTGCAATAAAGCTCTAGTTACTCATACATAATGCTTACTAAGAAGTATGTCTAAGTTGGAAAAGGATTTTTTTCTTTGAAGTTCTGAGGAACAAAACTCAGGGCCTTGTATATGCTAGTAAATTGGGCTAACGCTAAACTACAACTCTAGCCCACTAAGTACATTATAGACTGTGAAAAACACACATCATAATACCTATCCTTCTTGGTTTTATCCAAATCTCTCTATAATTACAGGGGAAAAAGCACAAACTTCACCTGCAAAATCTTACAACTTTCATAACATATAAATGAAAATGCTCACTGGAGTTTTAACCCCTTTTTACTCTCTTCATCTATGGAGAGAGTCAAAACACATCAAAGATTAATATGATGATTAAAGAATATGAAGCTCCCTGGATAAATCTCTTCACTGTACCCTAAATTACATTAATTTCATGCTTGTGCCTTTTGCTTTTTGTTGTTCCTTCTATTTGCAATGTTTGCCCTCCTCTTCCCTTCTCTCTCTTTAAAACATTTGTACAAATCTCAAGAATCACAGAACATTCAGGCCTTCAATGGAGTGTCATCTCTTCCTTATAGGTTCTATCACATTCTGTAAATAAATGACCAAATAAAGGCATGAAAATTACAAGCTGTTTTGCTGAAATCTGGGCACATAAAGTACCTGAGGTGGCCCTTATGCACAAAAAAAGAGGGGCTGGGGTATAGCTCAGTGGTTAAAGTACATGCCCAGAAGCACAAGGCCCTGTGTTCTACTCCCCAGAACTACATAAAGAGGGAGTGGTAGCACACACTTGTAATCCCAGCACGTGGGAAGGTGAGGCAGGACTGTTGTGAATGTGAGGCCAGCCTGGGCCACAAAGTGAGCTCAAGACCAGCCTGGGCTGAAGGGCAATACCAAAAAAAAAAAAAAAAAAAAAAAGACCTGCTATAACTAAATTCCAGTTTATATTATTTAAAAAGCTAAATTATAATCCTTTGGGACATTAAACACCATTGCAAACAAGCAAAGCAAAAACATAATCAGTTCCTTATGCAAAATGGCATCACTTGCATTATTAGCCACTTCTACCAAGTATATGAAATGTGACAAATATTTTCAGAATTAAATTAGGATGCTGCTTTTTTTTTCTAATGCATTATTATTACACTTCCAACACCCTGGATTTCTAAAGAGTCAGCCAGCAGGGGGAGCAGAAGTTCATCAACACTACAGTCCCAAAATATGTGAGACTAACCAATATTTTAAACAATGGAAAAAAGTTTAAATTTATGTTTATGTGCCATAAAAATGGTGGAACCCACGTGGGATTTTTGGGGGGAGTTTTGGGGGATTTTTGTTTTTGTTTTTGAGACAGGTTCTCGCTCTGTAACACAGGCTGGTTCTGAACTCACTATGGAACCTAGGCTGGCCTTTGACTCCCAGCCATCCTCCTGTCTCAGCTAGGATTCCAGGCGTGCACCACTACCCCCATCTTATATGTTGCTGGGGAACAGAACTCACATACTTTGTCCTCAAGCACTTTCACCACTGGGGGATTCCTCCAGCTCCCCCACCATGTGTTTTTTAAACTATTTTATATTTATATATTCATTCCTTCTATAGCATAAATACCTCATAAAACTGCAACTTCACACCAAAAGTCTTTTTTTGGGATATAAGTGCATCTCAAATAAAACACATACATACATTCTTTTTAAAGACTGAAAAACCTATCAATAGTAATGAAAACCCAACTTACAATAATGAAAACATCCATTTCATTTTCTAAGGTATTATTCATATGACTGAGCTATACAAGGCCATTCCTATCATCCCTACAGTCACCCACCAATCCAATCCTGATCTCGTCCTGATGGCAACACCTCAACCATTCATCGTCCCCAATAAGCAAACTTCATTTTTAGTGTCTGACCATAAAACGCAGCAGAAACTACACAGGGCTAGGGAAGCTACCTGAATACACTCTCGTAACTACAGACAAATGCGGCTACAAATGGTATGGGAAGAGGGTGGAAAGAGCTGGGGATCCACAACTGAAAAGCTGAAGATTCGGCCCAAGTTATAAAACATAAAATACCCAGATAAAATTTACTCCAAGAAAAAGTGTCACAGCATTGTCTTTAATAAAAAGAATTAATGAGATGAACAAAGCCTAACTCTAAGTTGTCTTTCTTCAGCCTAAAAAGTATTTCTATGCCGGCAAGTACCACATTAAGTGCTAAGTACCTGAGTTCAGTTACCCAGCACCACATAAACTGGGCAAGGTGGCACACGCCTACAATCTCAGCACTCGGGAGGCTGAGGCAGGAGAACTGCCTTGAGTCCAGAGCCACCCTGGGCTACATAGTGAGTTCAGGAACAGCCTGGGCTACAGAGTGAGATCCTGTCTCCACAAAATAAAAAATAGTATTTCTATACACAAAAATATCCTTACTATGACGCTTCTGTAATGTAACACCTATTTTTCATTTATAAGGAACTAAAATAGGTGGAAGCTACATTATTCTAGATTCAAGGCAACAAAAGTAAAAAACGGCAAGGCCAACAGTTAACTTGCGCATTTCAACTTCCCGGTACCTTTTGGAAGCCAGGACTAGAATAGGTATGTATTATAAATGTGACTGATCTCTTTCCACAGAAATACACACAAAAAATTTTCCCCACATTGGGGATTAAATCCAGGACCTCACCCATTTTAGCCAAGTGTTCCACCACTGAACTACATCCTCAGCATCCCCTTTCTTTTTGAGACAGGTTCCCGCTAAACTGCCCAGTGTGGCCTCAAATTTACAATCCTGTCTCAGTCTCTCAAGCAACTAAGATTACAGGTACCACTGCACCCAGCCATATTTTTTTTTTAAAGCAGACACACCTGTAATCCTAGAACTCTAGGTGGCCAAGGTGGGAAGATTCCAAGTTCAGGCAATTTGGAGTCTTAGCAAGATCCTATCTCAAAAATTTTTTTTCAAGCATTGGAAATGTAGCTCAGTGTCCCGTGGTTTAATCACCAGTACCACTGGAGTCAGGGGAAGGATATAAATAAAATTTATTGTGACATGTTTGAGCCAATCTTTCTTGTTCTTTTAAAGCCAAGAATTGTAGTTACTGGCTGCTAAGGTTTGAATTTGAAATTCTTGTTAAGATGGAGTTAAATCTCTGTGGTGAGATATTAAAAGTGAAAACTTGATCTGACTATCCTGTTTAGAAGAAAGGCCTTTGAGAGGTGATCAGAATTAAATAAAGTCATCAAGGTTGAGCTTCCCTGACTGAATACAGGTAGATGTGTAAGATCCAAGAAACATACACATGTACCACATCACGCGTACCATCTTTCCCTCTTTCACATGCTGTCACTATAAGGTCATAGACCATGAGATCCTTGCCAAAGACACACTAGTGTTAGCAACCAATAACCTTGAACCTACAAACTATGAGCTAAATCTCTCTCTCTCTCTCTCTCTCTCTCTCTCTCTCTCTCTCTCTCTCTCTCTCTCTCTGAAACAGGGGTCTGGCTCTATGGTCGACGCCAATCCTTCCTCTTGCCTCAACCTCCAGAACGCTACGACTACAAGCAAGTAACAGCACGTCCAGCTGTGTGTGCTGGCGGATCAAAACCAGGGATCTTGGCACTACCACTAAAGCAGTCAGAAAAGGATACACACACACACACACACACACACACACACACACACAAATACTGAAAATAGTTTATTTGGCAAAGCTAGAAATGCAGTGTTAAGTTAATCAAAAGGAGAACAGAGATCCAAAAATACCTCTACATAGAGGCATGTGCTATACTGCAGATGTGGCTGCTCCCAAAGGGTTCATGTGTCGGAATCTTGGTTCCTAGTATAGTGATGTGAAGAGAAGCTGGGACTTTCCTAGATGGTGAGGCCTAATAAGTATTAGGCTGTTGGAGACAATGAACTCAGAAGAGGACTAAGGTAGTTCTTAAGAGTTCTGAGCTGGGTCTTGAGAGTGAGTTAAAAGAGCCTCTTGCCATGCTCTGGCTTCCTGACTTGTCATGATCCTTCCCTGTTGAATACAACCCTACTATCACACAATCCATTCAGCATGGTCTAGCCAAAGGGACCCTCACTAAAGCCAAAACCACGCTACTCAGACTTTCAGTACCCAAAACTGTAAAGCTAGACAAATCTCTTTTCTAAGTTACCCAGCCTCATTTAGTTAGCTACAGTAACATAAAATAAAATTGGACTAATACATCATGCAGCTGAGCTGACAGGAGCAGGAGGAATGGCTCAGCAGTTAAAATGCTTACCTAGCAAGGGGGAAGTTAAGCGCTGAGTACCTGATTCCCCAGCACCACATAAACTGGGTATGGTGGTGCAAGCTTGTCATCCCAACAGTCAGGGGGCTGAGGCAGGAGAATTTTCCTGAGTCCAAGGCCAGCCTGGGCTCCATAGTGAGTTCAGGACCAGCAGGGGCTACAGAACAAGACCCCGTCTCAAAAAGCAGCAGCAGCAGCTTACAATAACACCAAAGAACAAACAGAAACACTACTAAGGTTTACAAAAGGCAGGTCTATGTCTAAGAGGGAGAGAGAAAATACACATTACATTTCGTCCTAGTAAGCAATATCAGAAATTCAAAAAAGACAGATATGAAGGGTTACGGTGTAGCTTAGTGGTAGAGTGCATGTTTTACAAGTGCAAGGCTCTGGAATCAACTCCTACCACCAAAAATTATGAAAGAAAAAGGGGAAAAAAGGCAAGGTTGAGGGCATAGCTATGTAGTTAAGAGTGCTTACCTACCATACACATGGGCCTAGGCTCGATCTCTCAACACCACATAAAAACTATCCAGCTGGGGTCATATAGCTCAGTGGTTACAGAGCTTGCTTAGCATAGAAAGAGCATTGGGTTCAATTATCCAGCACCACATAATTTGGGTGTGGTAGTTAGTGCATGCCTGTAAGCCCAGGAAACTGTGGGTTTGTTCAAAACCAGCCTAAGCTACATAGTAAGTTCAGGATCGGCCTAAACTACAAAGCAAGATACTGTCCTTTGGATTTTGTTTTGTTTTGTCCTGTTTGTTTTTTGAGATTAATCTTACTCCGTAGTCCAAGCTGGTCCTAAATTCACTGGCCTGGCAATCCTACTGCCTCAGCTTCCCAAGTGCTGGGATTACCAGCATGTCTCACCATACTCAGCTTATGTGGTGCTGGGGAACTGAACCCAGTGCCTTGAGTTTGCCATGCAAGTGCTTTAACCACTGAGCAGCACCCTCGACACTAGAGCAAGACACTATATCAAAAAAAAAAAAAAAAAAAGATGGGCGTGGTAGTGCATGCCTGTCATCCCAGTACTTGGGCAGCAGAAGCAGCAGGACTGCTGTGAACCCAACACCAGCCTCAGCTAGAGAAGAGCCTGTCGCAAAACGCTTTCTTGTCTTCCAAGAGCCACGCCCTAAGTTCTACTCCCAGGATACCAAAAAAAAGAAAAAAGTCATTTTTTACAAAGTTTCTAATGAGAAAGTTCTTCCTACTTAATCCGCAAAGAATGAGGGAATAATAACTATAAAATACATTACGTATGTACACATACATACATACTGTATTAAGTTTCACAAAAGCTTTCCTATTTCAAAATCGAAACTGAGGTAGCAATAAACACAGCAGGTAAGAAGATACACTATTCTGAATTCCCAACATTGAAACCAGGTTCCTGGATCTGGAGGAATAGCACAGTGGTTAGTGACCCGAGTTCATTTCTCCAGCACCACATAAACCAGGCAGAGTAGCACACACCTATAATCCCAGCACTCTCCAGGCTGAGGCAGGAGGACTGCTATGAGTTCAAGGGCAGCCTGGGCTACAAAGAGAGTTCAGGACTGGCCTGGACCAGAGTGATACCCTGTCTCAAAAAACAAAACAGAACAAAAACAAAATTTTAAAAGTTTCCTTTTTCATTAGGTTCACACTCTGCCACAGTCAGCATGCCTACTACCCAAAAACTAAATTACAGACACAAATTTTAACTGCCACAGTATCTAGAATTATTCCCTTAGTGTCATCTTCCCAAAAGATTACTAATATGGGGGGTGCTTAATCAGAAGCTGAAAAGAATAATTAATAAGCACCCAAATCATAAGCCATCCTCCCAAAATAAACTATTACTTATCTTCTACAAACTAGTAATTTTATTTTATTTTATTTTATTTCTCTAGTAATTTTATTTTTGAACTGCACTATAAATTAGTTTTAGTTTTCAAAAACCACCAAGCTTCTTCTGACCATCATTAACTTAAGTAAGTACTAATATTTCAGGCCAGCCACTAAAAAAAAAAAAAAAAAAAAAAAGACATTTTATCCCAGTTAGTCTCATTAAGAAAATCTAGTTAAAAGAGAGTTCTAGAATCAAATATATCTGATACAATCCTGGTACTTCTATGATCCCCAACAAGTGACATAAATTTGAGTGTCTTCTCTCATCTATCAAATGATGACACCTATCTCAGAGCTGTTACGGATAAAAGGAGAAAAACATGTTAACACTGCTTGAAAAGTACCTGACAAAAAAATATTCAGTAAATGCTTTACTCACTGGTAACATTTATCTAGGATTCAAAATATACTAAAATAATCTACATACCCCCATTATCAGTTCCAAGAACCTACAGCTTTTCTAATGTCAGATACACTCTATAAGATACTGCAAAATTAGGTGACTAGTCTAACTTTTTACCTGAATTCATGCTGCCTATAGTATATCACAAAATTACCTTTTTAACTCTAGCTGGTAGACTTACAGCAAATTGCCTGTCAAAAGAAAGGCTTTTTTTTTTGAGGCAGGGTCTCACTTCGTAGTCCAAGCCAGTCCTGAACTCACTATCTAGCCCAGGCTGGCCCAGGATGCACAGCAATTTACCTGCCTTTGTCTCCCAGGTGCTGGGGATACAGGAATGCATCACCACAACCAGCTTATGGGGAGCTTTAGAGATCAAACCTGGGACCTTCTGCTTGCTAGGTAAGCACGCTAACCACCGTGTTATTTATTCCTCCAGCCCCCCAAAACAGCACATTTAAAGTATGAGTTTTCTGTCCTGAATTTACAAAACTGGTGTAATTAGGGGAAAAAAAACAGATGTTACAAAGATTAAATTTTCCCCAAACAGTTATTTTAACAATCAATAAATCTACCTATTTATTCAGATACCTTAAAAAAGAATTAAGACTCTCAGGGATTTTCATATATTTTCCGATTCTCTATACCTATATATTGTTTGTGCACAAAAGCTTGCAAACAAAATGCATTTTCCAAATCACAGTATATTTTATATACCAGCAGCTCCCTTTTAAAGTGTAATCCATTTGTAATTCAATTGTTTGGAATTCAGAATTTTTCTCTTAAAAAACTGAAAAGTTGTTCAGGACCAGCCTGGGCTATACAGAAAACCCTTTCTCAAAAAAAAAAAAAAATTTTTTTTTTGAAGTTTAAGAAATACCCATAGCAAGTGAAATTAAAGAACGATGATTATTTAGATTAAATCAATGATGTAAGTATGGCAAAAGTTCCCAAGGTTAATTCAAAAGATCACCTAATTATGCCTTACTGAAAGCTAGTTATGAGTTGTTCAGATTCTGAAATACAGCATCATGCCACACAGTAAGTCAATCCAGCTTCTTCTTTTGGAACTCAGGTGTGGTCCGTGGCAAAATTTTATAGACGGCAGCTGGTTTTGGTATCTTCTAACTGCCCTCCAGGTGTGTGCTCTTGTACTCTCAGGTCGGGACCACCAATCCATTGTCACACACTCCTTGAGAAATAAATTCATCCTTTGCACTCTCATGCAGAACTACTTATCTAGTCCAAACCCCTTTATTAGATAGGGAAAACAAGTTCCAGGAAGTCATGTAACTTGTAAACATCACAAGCCTAGTTTGGTCTTGTCAGAGCTAGACTATCACCCAAACCAAAAAGTATGCTACATCAGGTTGTGACCTACCTATGATGTAATCAGAATGGCACAGTAATTATATCAATTTTTTTGGCTAAGACAGACATTTAATCTGTTATATAAGAGCTATGTCAGCATAACACCTATTGTTCCTGTACTGTGTTTTTTTTTTAATCAATCTTTAACAAGAACAACAAGGCCATTAAAGCAGCCTATGCAGGCAGTGTGCAACTTACACTGAAACAGCAGCAGGACAGATCTCTGTGTCCCTAAATGTTCTAGGAAGCATATTTTCCCTAAAAGCTGAAAAATCTATTCCTTTATGGACAAGACTTGGTTTGGCTGGGGGTTTTTTGTTTTGTTTTCTTGTTCTTACTAGCTTTAAGTTTCCTGAACAGAAATCTTTACTTTCATATACTGTTCTACCTACTTACTTGAGAATATCAAAGATAATTTAAAGTCTATTTTAAGATTTAGGGTTATTGTAAAAATCCATTCATAATTTTACTACAATACTTTTATTTATATTTTTTTTTGAGAAAGGGTCTCTCGGTAGACCTGGCTAGTCCTAATGCCACTATGCAGCCCAGGCTGGCCTTGGACCCATGGCAATCCTCTTGTCTCAGCCTCCCAAGTGCTGGCATTACAGGCATGCGCCACCTCACCCAGCTTATGTGGTGCTAGAGAATCTAACTCGGGTACTTAGCACTTGTCTTAGCGCTTGCTAGGCAAGCACTTTAACCACTGAGGCACTCCTCTCGCCCAAATACTTTGAAATCTTAAAGAGAATATTTTAAACAGGGAACAATATTAGTTTTATGCAGGTCAAGTATGTGGGAAATGGTGGGAAAATCAGCTAAACAGGATTAATTTGAGGTAAACTAAGGACTCCGAATTTTATTTCAAGAAGTCATCACCTTCTTTGGTAAGTAAATGTCAGAATAGCTCAATTTTTTCTACGGATCACAAATGAACAGAATGGAGAGGGGAAAGAACAGAATCCAATTAGCAGCTCAATTAATAAGAAACAAGGGGCAAAAGAGAAAACAGAAGCGCCCTAAACTAAGCTGGCTGGCAGTGTAATAAGGGAGGAAAGACCAAGCATCCTAGAGGACTGACTCGTGGCATGAAAAGAGTAGGAACTGGAGGGGACAGAAATAATCAAAGATCATACTTATTTCCAGCTGGGAAGATGTAATCAAAACAGTAAAACCAGTAAGAGAATATGATTTCCAAGGAATAAAATAAGGAGCTGGATTTGTGATTATTTTTAAAGCCTAGGGTCACAATCTTAGTAAACTAGATCTTAAGTAAATTTCTACTTAAATTTTCATCCTCAGTGAACTGAGGAATTCATTTAATTTGTGAAGATCAAGTAAGAGAGCAAAAGCAGTTTAGAAATAAAAACCAGCTCAATTTAAAGAACATTTTTCTACTTCTAGGCAAAATGACCACTAAATACAATCTCCACTAGCTGCATTCACTTCCTTTCACAAATCCAATCACCTAATCATCATCCTAAACTGTTATACTAAATCCACCCATGATTTCCCCCTTTGCTGCTGCTATTTTCTTGAGCTTTTTCTTCCCCCATCAGCAATGTATTTTACACATCTTGCCTGTACGATCTTTGCATCATCTGTTTCAGGAGATTTACACTTATGAAGAGTAAATTTCATAGATTTCCATTCACACACTCATCATCTCTAATTGTTTCTTCTACTCAATCCTATCTTTTCCATTCTCTACTGCCCCTGTCCTGTCTCAAACTTGCAATACTTAATAATCTCACAGCATCCAACATTTTGCCCAAAGCAACTCCTTTCAGCCACCAAATCCACACGGCTGTGAAAGCTGGATGGAGGAGGTAATCACTGAGGCCAATATGTATGCTCTCACTATTACGTCTCAAGAAAGAAAGGAGTTGTAGAAAGGCAAACCCACCAAGAAAAATAGCTTCTAAACATAACTTCTAAGGCTGGCTCAGTATGAAGAAAAGTAGGAGCTTCGTAGAGAATAAAAAAAGAGAGGACGACAGAGAAAAAAAGAAACTCAAATACAGAAAAACACAAGTCTGTAACACACAATCAATTCCTGCTTGTTGGTTATGTGTTCTACTGGGCCTCTTTTACAGTCTGTAATCTACTTTCAAGCCCTGTGAGAATAAATCCTATGATGAAACTTTCTTGTCAGATGAGGGATAGGTAGATGTCAGACACCTTTCTGTGGTAGAAAGAATTAGAAAATATCAGTATGTCACATCTTTATCGCTGTTTCATTGCTGAACACAATTCCCAACACCCACAATTTAAAGAAAGAAAAGTTTTAGCTCAGTATTTCAGAGGCCTCATTGTGTTCATATTTGGCTGGCAACACTGGCGTGCGGAGCATCTGGTGGAGATGAGCTGCTCCCATCACGAAGGGAAGGAAAGAGGGGAAGCGGGACAAGAGCAAGTCACACCTTTGTTGACAGGCCACATTCTCAGTAATGCACCCTTTCTGACCAGGCCCCACCTCTTAACAGCACATGAAATCCAGAGATAATCCAACAGCATCCAATTAACTCCCACAACCCAGTCAACTTCCCATTACAATCCAGATCAAAACCACAACAGCAAATCAATAAAAAACTACCTCAAAGGAATTTACTAAGGCCCCTGTTTTCAAAGTGTGGTCCCTAGAGAATCAGCATTGACACTAGGAAATTGTTAAAACCCTGAATTTGTGTAGACTTCTATGATGGAACCAGCAATCCATTTCAACAAATATTTCAGGTGACTGTGACACACCCTAAAGTCTGAGAATCAGTAAGAAAAAACATTCACCAAATACAAACATCTTCGGAGCCTTCTTGAATATAGAACTACCTGACAGGCTGAGTCTCTACGTCACTAGGTATACAACGGAGCTAGCTCTTGGATTAATGTTAACAGATTCCCCTATATTTTAATTTTCCGTTTTATTAATATGTATATATGCAATACATAATGTTTACATTGAACTTCAATATTCTGTACATATATCACATCAAAATTTCGCCCATACTCTTGAATACCTGGAATAGTGCCTGACACAGAGAAGCTACTCAGCCAGACTTATAATCCCAGCACTCAGGAGTGCTGAGGCAGCAGAGTTACAACTTTAAGCACACCTTGGGCAACTTGGTAACTTAGTGAGATCCTTTCCCAAAGTCAAAATTAAAAACTGGGCTGGGGTTGCAGCTTAGTTTGAAGGCCTAGATCTTCCCCCTTCTTACCCTGGGCGGAAAAAAAAAAAAGCTCTATTAATTAAACACAGACTTCCTTCAATAATTTTCAATTAAATTTTATAACTGAAAGTACCCTGGGAGTTAAGGAACAGTACTGGAGACTGGACTCAGGACTATCACAGCTAGCTATCTCTCTACCTTTTTTTCTTTTTTTTTAAGTTGAGACAGAGTCTACTAAATCACTAAACTGCACAGACTGGGCTTGAACTTGAACCCCTCTTACGTCCGCCAAAAGCAGTCTTAAGAAAAAACGTATGGAACTGATGCTGTGACACATAGAAAATGGCCAGTCACTGGCACTACTCCACAGATCCTCAGGGAACCGGGACACTGTTTTTCCAAAGTCAAAACACAAATTTCATGCAAAAGAAAATGAAAGAGAATTTTAAGGGGCGAAAATGAATATTTAGCAACAGGATCACAGAACTCATGAGTAACTGGAGCACTGACTTGATCTTTTTTTTTTTTTTTTTTTTTTTTTTGGAGACAGGGCCTTGCTCTATACAGCCCAGGGCTGGTCCTGATCTCGTATGTAATCCAGGTTTGCCTTGTACTCATGTCAATCCTCCTGCCTCAGCCTCCAGAGTGCTAGGATTATAGGCATGCTCTACCATGCCCAACTTTATGTGGTGCTGGGGAATCAAAATCAGGGCCTTTAACTGCTGTGACATTCCTCCATGTGATTTGATCTTATACAAGGCTATATATAAGACCAAGCCAGAAATTTTCAGGCTTTTTCAACGGCCTAATAGTTACTAAAGAATTAAACCTTTGCTTAAATAAGAAGACAAATGTCTACGTATCTAATGATTTTCCTTATCCTTATGTAACTTATACATTAAGATTCCCTCTCACCCCAGAAATAATTTACCTGCTGTGGCAGAACAAGGAAAAGAACTCTCCTGAATAAAAGCCTGACTAAACTCCGAGAACTCTTAAAGTAGCATTTAACCTTCTTCCCTGGTAATAGTTCAAACGTTAACAGATACCCCCCAAAAAAGGTAAAATAACAAAACAAAAACAAATGAAAAACTTCTTCTGAGGGGAGGAAGGGCAATGGCTACCCTTTTTTATCAAGACCCTATGTCACAGCCTTCTTTCTCAAATACATTAGCAATTATCACTGTTCTTCAGTAGTGCCCCAGTGAGACACTCTTTCTTATGGTCTCATATTTAAACCACACATCATAAACATCTTAAAGATTATTTTATTTCTCAGACCATCCCCATTTTACACCCTCTGTTCCCACTAGGTCACTGTCGTGGTTTGGATCTGGAGTGTCCCTCTAAAGACTCTTATTTCTATGGTTACTTTGTGGGGTTAGGAGGTGGGGCCTGGATGGAAGGGGATGGTACTTGGGGATTGACCTGGAGTTGCATGTGCTGGTTCCGCCTTTCTCCCCAGTCTCTCTTTTCCACCATGTTGTGAGGATCTCTGCTGCTGGAGCTCTGGCTCTGGCCCTGACCTGCCTCCACCCCTGCCATGGGCTTCCACCATTTTCCAGCTGCCCACCTGTAAATGGACTATGACTTTCTGAAACTGTAAGCTACAATAAATCTTTCCTCCCTGAGTTGTGGATGTTGGGTATTGAGTCACAGCAATAAAAAAGTAACTAAGACAGTCACTATCATCCAATTAGATGTGTCATCCTCATGAAGGGCACATGACACCAGTGACTTCCCTGTATTCTCACCGCCTGCATCCAAGTGTGATAACAAAGCAAATAATAAACTCCCATCCCCAGTACCATTCTGAGCTCAGTTTTTAAAAGGCTATGGATCCCAATCTATCTTTCTTCTGATAGAAAAAAACCTGCTTCTTCCAAAAGCCTCTCCTGAACGGCTACAAACAGCTTCAACTGAAAGGAAGTTATCATGCTCGTAGTTATGTTTCTATCACCTACCATTCACTCTTTATCTCTACTGATAAGATACTCAAAGCCTAGAAGCAAGACCCCAACTATAACAGTCAACTTTGGGCTGGGCACAGCTCAGGGGTTAAAGTTCTCGCCTACCAAGTGAAAAGCACTAGGTTTAGATTCCCATCTTAGTTACTTTTTTCATCCCTGTGACCAGACATCCACAACTTAAGGAAGAAAAGATTTATTTTAGCTCACAATCCAGAAGGTCACAGTTAATTCACAGATTGGCGGCTAGAAAATGGTAGAATCACATGGCAGGACTGGGCCAGAGAAAGAGCCAAAGCCAATGTTTCAGGAGACCCAGATCCTCACAGCATGCAGGACATGCTCAAGTCCAGGAAGGGCAGAACCAGCACACACCTTGCAGGTCAAGGCCTTTAAGTATCCACCACTTTCAGCCAGGCCCCACCTCGTGACTATGCACAGTATCCACGGGTACATAAGGCTTTGGGGGGTTACTCCACATCCAAACCACAATTCCCTAGCACATACACGGGTGGTGTAATGGCACACACATGCAATCCCAGCAGTCAGGACACTTGGAAGTTGGAGTTTGAAGCCAGTCTAAGTTACAAAGCGAATTCAAGAATAGCCTGGACTACAGAGCAGGATCCTATTCTCGAAAAAAGTAGTAAACTTCCCAAGGATATGTTCAGGGTGAATGCAGTGTTTCTCTGATGATCCACCGCGCAACATGACTAGATATAACCTCCTCATCCTTTTACAGGTATCTGCAGAGGTAACAGTGACAGCACAGCAAGCCATCACGCAGAGCTGAAACCGCGGCAGGACCACAGGCCTCCCTCGTCCCTTACCGAGACGAGACCATCGTGTTCTCTTCTAAGAGGCTGTACTTAGACTTAGGCAGAGGCACAACAGTCACCACAACTACTGCATCCTGAGTGGAAATTTAAACACAATGAAAACACTAACAGCGTAATCACAACTATTAAATGAAGCAATTCATCGGAAAAAGACAAATATCTATAAATTACTACCTCTCCCCTTTAAAAAAAAATGATATAAGGTAAAAAAAAAAAAAGTAAAAATAAAAAACAGCACAGAATAACACAGTACAATCTAAGGAAGAGTTTCTGGCTCTAGGATGTCCAGCCCACCCTACCACACAGCCATCCCGTATCTTCACTTCAACCCTAGCTATTCCGCTGCTTCTGCTGACAGGCTACAGATAGGGGGAATGAGCAAATTCACCTCAGCTTATAAGTCAAATCTTTCTGTCAAATCTTAGAATTGATTTTATTTACATTCCTCCTCTGTAAGAAAACATAGTATTAAAGAATTTCACTTGTCAAAACTAAGTAAGTTACGAAAGTTCCATACAAATGAAAGTTTAAAGAAGCTGACAGCCCCCAACAGTTCCCTCATCTTGCATGTAACTGTCTTTATACCATCATATGATACAAAAAAAAAGAAAACTACCAACATTAAGACAGCAAACCCACTCTCCTGGCTTTTTTTTTATAAACACATCCTTCTAGATAAGCTCTGTCACTGAACCAGCCAACTCCCACTCCTCTCTAAAAGTTCTGTGGCTACTTTAAGTTTTGGCAACTCCAGTAGTTCTATTTCAGCAGTTTCTAATTTTAAAAACTTCATAGAATAAAGGCTAGCAGAGAGTAATTTATGAACTATAAAGAATATACTCCATATAGGCTGAATAACCAGTTACTTCACTCAGTGACACACGATTTTTCATTTATTCAAAACTGAAAATGATAATAAAATTCACTGGTGATGACAGCAAGTGATTTTTAACGTCACTACTACCTGACAAGTACCTACAGGCTTTACTTGGCCTCAATCTGTCCAGTTTGGAACTGCCAATTAGTAGCTTCTCAAAAGCAACCCCTATTTAAAGTGTTTTTCAAAATGCCAAATACAATGGACTAGTCCAACTCAGCATTTAAGAACAAAATAAAAACTGAATGCCCAATCTACAAGCAAAGGATTAAATTCTCCAAACAGTTATGATACACATACACTACCGTCAAACAACAGAACTGGAGTCTTCACCAGTAACCAGCCTATCTCAAGTGAGTTTCCTCAAAAGAGAATGAAGCATAATACCCTAAGGCAGAGGGCAGAGCCAAGATTTTCTGTAAATATTTCAGAGATTTTAAGTCACACAACCTGCATGGTAACTGCTCAACTTTGAAATCACTGAAGCACAAAAGTAACTGTCAACAATAAGTAAATGTATCTTCAATAAAACTTTATGGACACTGAAATTTGAATTTTTACAGTTCTCATGAAAACATTCTCCTTTTCAACACTTTTAAATTTAAAGCCATTCTTTTTCTTTTAATATTTTAATTCATCGGCCAGATTTGACCCTGAGCAGGAATTTGCTCACTTATTTCCAAGTGATACATTCCCAAGAAAAAGACTAGCTTCTCTCTTCTGCATCTAAAATTGTACTAATTGTGTACCACATAACTGTGAGTTAAGTAGTCACTCAAGTCATTTCCTGTGTGTCTACAGTGCTCTAACATTTGCTAGTACCGTCCAATTTTTTGCACTAATTTTTTAGCACCTGTTAAACTGAATAACCTTAAACAATTTACATTTTTAATTTTCTTTCACAAGCAGTGTACTGCCAATGGGTTATAGGGTAACATGCAGTGTGATTTGAAAATAAGGTGAATGATTAACTTTTTATGAATGTATGAGAGTAAATAATTACACTGCCACAATCTCCTTCTAGATTATTTCTCCTTGGGGCTGGAGGAATGGCACAGCGAGTAAAGTGCTGCCTAGCAAGCACTAAGTCAAGCACAAAATACCAAGTTCGATTCCCCAGCACCACATAAGCTGGGCATGGTGGTGCAAGCTTGTCATCCCAACAGTCAGGGGGCTGAGGCAGGAGAATTTTCCTGAGTCCAAGGCCAGCCTGGGCTCCATAGTGAGTTCAAGACCAGCCTGAACGAGACCCTGTCTCAAAAATGAGAGAGAAGTTATAATAAGAGGCCAGCATTAGGTATTTGGTAGCTTCCTTTACAGCTTCACATTATAATTTTCCAGCTTTTTAATAACACTGGTTTCTAAGTCTTCAATTTGATGAAATAACATGTACCTAGGACTATATCCATTTCAACACACTGAAAGAGTAACATAAAATGACTTAAATGGACTCAGCCCTCAAATCTTACAATAAACTCAAAAATACAAACATGCTAACTAGAACAAGTGAAAGACAACAACTGTCCTATGGGATCAGAAAACGTTGTACATGCTATGTAACAAAGACCTGGGTATGTAAAAGGAAGCACAGCGAACTCCAAGAGCAAAGGAACAGACATCAGACACGCACCATACATCCTAGAAAGGGAGCGGGTAATACAAGTTCTAAAAAAAATTTTGAAAAGGACAGTTTCATTTTTAAAATCTAGCCAGGAGAAGGAAAACTTTACGGCTGTCTCTGGATCTCTAAAGGATAAGAATCTTGAGGGACAGGCTTCTGATCACTTTAAGCTTAGGAACCGGGGAAGTTATAAAACAAAGTGGTTTCAACCCATGTCACCATCATCTCCCAAAGCACTTTACAAACATCATCTAAGAAGTTATGTCTGAAAAGGACTGAGTACAAGGAAGAAGTAAACTCAGTTTAACAAGACTCTGAGTACTATAGTTTGGATTTTAAATGTCGCCCAAGGCCAATGTATTAAAAGCACTTCCACAGAATGGTGGGAGTATGTGAAACCTTTAAGAAGTCATGGGTGTCCAACATTTTAGCTTCCCTAGACTACACTGAGTGAAGCGAAATTGTCTTAGGCCACAATAAGTACCTAATGTACTTAATGCAACAGTTAAAAAAAAAAAAAAGCTCAATGTTAAAATTTGAGAATTTGTGTTAGTTCACATTCAAGGCTGTCTACGGGCACTTGCAGCCCCCAGGTTAGACAAGCTTACTTTAAGTAAGAAGTAAGGGCTTAATGTGAGGTTTAGAGGTCATTGGAGTCACACCTTGCAGTGGATTGTGGGGCCCTAGCCCTTCCTTCCTCTCTCTGCTCTTCAGTCATAAAGTGATGGTTTTGTTCTGTCTCAGGCTACCACTTACATGTGCTGCCTTACAACCCCTAAATATTGTGAACCTAAAAACCCTTTTCTCTTTGTTTTTATGTCATATAATTGTTACAGTAAGAGAAAAGTGACTAAAAGACAGTGGGGACTAGTATATATTCTGCTGTATTGATTGCACATGCAACCTAACTTAAAAATCATCTTCCTTTTTTCCCCCTCTCTTAGTACTAGGGATGGAATCCAGAGCCTCACATTCACAAGGCAAGTGCTTTACCACTGAGCTACACTGTCAGTCATTCTTACTTTTTATTTTGAGGCAGTCTCACTAAATTGTCTATTGCTGGCCTCAAACATGAAATCCTCCTGCCTCCGGCTTCCTGAAGGATCATAGGCACACATCCCCAGGCTCAACTTAAAAATCATGTTCTTAAATCTTGCAAGTTACCATAATTCTCAGTAAGAAAAGTAAAGAAAGACTTGAAAGTCAGATTTTGTTGAGCACCACAAAACCATTCCCCATGGTGTTACTCTCCTCCTGAGGCCTCTGCCATACTCCCAAGCCGAAGAAAATTGGCAAAATGGTTGGATAAAATAAGGAAGAAGTGGAAGCAAATCAAGCCATAAAGATTCAAGGCAGAAAAGAAGGACAAGACAAAATAGCCTCTGCTTTGATGATCTAAGTTTTCATAAATTGTATCTCAAATCCCTGCTCCCAAGAAACTTCATCAAGAGGCAGATAAGAAAAAGATGAAACCTGAAACTGTTCATTCTGTTTGTTGATTACCTTGGGGAAAAGTGACATAAGGAAAGACATAAAGCTTTTAAATTGTCATAAAGTTTGTCATTCGATGTTGAGACTTCACTACCCCTAGAAGGACTTACAGGAGTACCTCCCAACCCTCAATTTATCACCAGACTTCCTAATTGGATAGAGAAAGGTTCAGAAAGTTCCAAATGTCAAATTCCTTCTTAAACATCAATTACTAGAACCCAATGAGCCCTCACATTCCCATTTAGCTTCCATATCTCATGGAAAATAAATACACAAATTAAGATACAAAATAAACCGTTCAATCTGAAATGAGGTCTATAAAAACTATAAAATATAGAAAAGTTAAGTACAATGTAGTAAATTCAGACAGAAAACATAAGACACATTGGTTGAAAAATGGCTAAAGGGGGGCTGGGGTCATAGCTCAGCAGTTCACTGCTGGCCTGGAAACACAGGCCCTGGAATCGATTCCCCAACACCACAGAAGCCAGGTGTGGCAGTGCACACCTGGAATCCCAGCACACAGAAGGCTCAGGCAGGACTGCCAGGTGTTTGAGGCTAACCTGGGCTACATAGTGAGTTCAGGACCATCCTGGATCACACGGCAAGACCCTATTTCAAAAAAAAAAAGAAAAAAGAAAAAAGACAACACAGAAAAATACCTAAAGAATTGACCATACTTACACATTAATAATAATGCAGAGCAACTTGAAGAAGAGGAGACTATATGGAATCCTGTTATTTTCAAGGCATATAAAACATGCAAAGTTAATAACAGATCTCATATTAAGTACAATCAGACATCTTTTTTATTAACTTTAGATGTCTGCTCAATTTTTTTCTTATTGATAGAAAATTCTTAGAAGTTGGGATGTCTGATTAAAAAGAGTATTAACAAAGTAATACAATGTACTGATTTTTACATATACTAAAGATTTTTTATGAGATAAACACTTCAGTAAATGCAAAACCAGCCTGAAGGCATAAAGTAAAACACTGGTCACAGAGCGGGCATAGAGTGGGGCCATATAGCTCCCAAAACAAAACTGCTGTATCAGCGCTTAAAGCTGCCTTGGGCTTCTTGAAAACAGACAGAATTTTACAAAACTGAATTACAGGTGCAGAGAGACACACTTCCTGTACGTGAAAAAAATTACCTTAAAAGTTAAGACACATTAGGTTTAAGATTTAAAAGCTCAGTAGTAGAATGCTTATTTGCCTAGTAGGCTCTCGGCCCTGATTCAATCCTTAACATCACTTCTTCCTCCCGACCACCCCCTCAAAAATTTAACAAGGTATAGTAACACATGTCAGTGATCTCAGCACTCAGGACGCTGAGAAAAAAGGAATGCACCAGTCATGGACAGCCTATGACATGTAACAAGTTCAGTATCAGCCTCAACTACACGGCAAAACTTTATCAAAAAACAAAATACAACAAGACATTAATCAATCACTAATATATAGCAAGTAAGACATAATGCTAGAGATGGTTTAAAAATGGAATGCTCACGGGGTCAGGTATTCCCAAACTATATTTAAAACCAAACTGAAGCTGAGACTGGTGATATAGGTCTATAATCCCAACACTTTAGGGGGCTGAGACAGGAGAATTCCAAATTCAAGCCCAGCCTGGTTGACTAAGAATTTTAGAGAGACCCCTGTCTCAAAATCAAAAGTAAAAATGGGCTGGGAATGCAGCTCAGTGAGAACATCCTGGGCTCAATCTCCAGCAGCTGCAAAAATAAATGAAACAATTAAAAGTAAATAAAGAAAACCAAATTGAAGCAAATCTAAAAACTAGAATATAAATTTATCTAAGAAAATTCCAGGAGCTGGAGACGTAGCTCAGTGATTAAAAGTTGGTTGCCTACCAAGTGCAACACCCAGACACCCAGATTTTATTCAACTGTACCACATAAACCAGCATGGTACCACATGCCTATAATCCCAGCACCGTAGAGACTGAGGCAGGAGGGCTGCCATGTGTTCAAGGACAACCTGTGCTCCTTAGTGAGTTCAGGACCAGCCTGGAGGCGGAAAAAATTCCAATATATTTTAGTTCATTTCTTGACGTTAGATAAAAATGTTTGCTGAGAAGCGATGTGCAATTCTTACTGCTATTATTTAGAAGGCAAATAAGAACGTCTGTAAAGAGGAAAATAAAATGGCATAGTTACACAAGAGAATACTATTTAAAAACAAAGTAATAAAAAGAAACTAACACCAATGACACTGAGAAAAATCAGAATCATTATTCTTTGTCGAAGAGGCTTTACACAAAGACAGAGAGTACATATTATGATTCCTTTCATATGATTTTCAAAACAGCTAAATCTGGTAGAAAGAAAATCAGAACAGTGGTACGAAAGAAGGAATGAAAGAAAATAGGGAGGAAGAGAATGAGGCAGGGGAAAGGAGAGGCGGGGAAGGGAAATAAGAGGACTAGTGAGGAAAGGAGGAGACAGGGAAGAAGAAGGGAGGGCATAAATGAATAGAAAGGGACACATGGCACACTGTGTATGGTATGTATCTTCAGATAGAAATTAAGGCCAGAATACTATAGTCCCAATGTTGAAAAGTCACCCTAAAATTCAAAATACCTAATAATGCAATAGAATTGACAGATGGGGCCTTTGGGGAAATAAGAAATGAGAACTTTACCTTCATGAATGATACTAATGTCTTTATATAAAGAGGCTGAACTGTGGGCACAGCTTAGTGGTCAGAGTGTGCCTCATATGCACAAGGTCCTAGGTTAAAAGCTCCACCACTACCTAAAATTTAGCGGAACATGCTAGCACATGCTTATAATCCTAGCACTCAGGAGGCTGAGGCAGAGAGACTGCCATAAATTCAAATCCAACTGGGCTATGTAGTGAGTTCAGGACCAGTTTGGGCTACATACAGAGCAAGACCCCATCTCAAAAAGACAAACAAAAACACGGCAGATGTGGCAACAAGGCAACATCACCACCATGATACAATGAACCTGTGGGTAACCTGCAGCTCTAGAACCGTGAGCAGTAAGTTTCTATTGTGTATCAATTACCCAGACTAAAGTATAACATTCTCTTAGTTCAAATACACTAAGACAAACAGAGAAATGCATCTGTCAAAACTCAGTGAGTTATAACTTGTTTTTTATTACACATAAACTACTAAACCTCAAGGCCAGGTATGGTGTCCCATGCCTATAATTTCAGCTATTCGAGAGAATAAGGCAGGAGGACTTAGTTTCCAGGCTGGCCTGGGCAATTTAGTTTGAAGCAAATTTTTATTTCTAAAAACTGAACTTCAAACAGAAGTTAAACTCTAATAATATGCATGCTGAAGTATTCAGGATCAAATGTACTTGATGTCTACAATTATTTGGGAAAGAAAACAAAGACAGATAAATAGCAAATAGAGCAAAACATTACAGAATATAGGTGGTGAGTAAATTGGGACATAAATCTTGATTTTTCATGATAAAATGTTGGGAAAAAAACTAGATATTACACAGTCTTTTTCCATTAAACTACATGTTACTCAAAAGAATACTCACGTGAAGCCTCTTCTTGGGATACCTTCTCATTCATTACACTCTTTTATAAATGAATTGAAATATTTACTGTAGATCAGTAGTCCCCAAACTTTTTAACATCAGGCACAGGTTTAATTAAAGACTATTCTCCCGAGGAGAGGAACCACCTAAATACATATACTGCCAGCCCTGGGGATGGCTTTGAAGTGGCAAGCAGCAGCAGGATAGCGGGAGGCATGCTGCCCCTCAGGGTTGATCAAGAGCAGCATTAGAATCTAACAGGCACAAGCTGGTGGGAGGCGGAGCTTCACTCATTGCTCACCTGTCCTTCGTCTTCTGTCCCAGAAGACCGCAGACTTGCAGTAGTTGTGGGGGTGGGGCATAAGGATCCTTGTTCTACATCACCAAATTCCCTCTATGCTGATTTTTCTACGACTCAACAACCGCCCCCCCACCCCGATTCCTAATTATTTCTCATGTGCTTTGAAATCACAAAAAGGATGCCCTGGACTGAAACAAATGTATAAAAGATTCAAGCATTCTATAATCTTGTCGCTATATGATATGATACAGCCTAAAAAATGGATCTCATGCTTTATTATTTATTATTAATAATAGTTCATCCTCAGTTGATTTTTCTCACCAATTCATCTTATGAGTCTGCTTAGCATAAGTGCCTCCCCCAAAGTCTTAGATTTTCAATTTTTAAAATTTCTGATTTTCGGGCTGGAGGAATGGCTCAGTGGGTTAAGTGCTTGCCTAGCAACGGCTAAATCAAATGCTAAGTACCCAAGTTCGATTCCCCAGCACCACATAAGCTGGGCGTGGTGGTGCACACAGGTAATCCCAGCACCTGGGAAGCTGAGACAGGAGGACAGCTGTGAGTTCAGGACCAGCCTGGGCTGCAGAGTGAGACCCTGTCTCAAAAAAAAAAAAAAATTAAAATTCTGATTTTCAAAACTAAAGGACCATATCCTCTGCTCTCCAAACAATAAGTGATGTCTCAAACAATTGAAACCAACCCCTGTGAAGGCAGCTGTACATAAAGCAGCCAATTTGTTTTGTTTTTACTCCTGGGCTCAAACTATGCTCTTCCCTCACCCTCTCAGGAAGTTGAGACTACAGGCACCCAACAGGCCTGCAGGTTTTTTCATTTGCAAAAATTATGTACCTGTTCTGATACTGTTCTTCACAAGTATAATATGTTTCCATGATGTTATCAACAATTCTCAAAACTATTACTAGATAAATAAAGAGAAAATTAAATAAATTTCATCAATAAAAGTATTAAGGTCATTTAAGAGAACTTTCCAGAACAAGCAGCTAACCCACAATTAGTACCAACCCATGTAGGTATCCATGTCAGTCAAGAACTACTACTTCCAGCTGAGTGTAGTAGGGCACACTTATAATCCTGGCGCTCCAGGAGGCTAAAGTAGATCACTTTCAGCAACTCAGTGAGACACTGACTCAATATAAATATTAAGAAAAAGGGCTTGCAATAAAGCTCAGAACAAAGTCACGGGTTCACGCAAGAAAAAAAGAGATAAAAGAACTACTCCTACCAATTTATGTGAAATGGCTTGTCTGTTTGTGTTTTGGTACTAAAGACTGAACCCAGGGCCTTCACATTAAGTCATACCTCTGGCCTATTTTTTATTTTTATACTGAGACACATTCTCACAAATTATTAAGTTGCTAAACTGCCAAAGCTGTTTTCAAATTTGCAATCCTCTGGCCTCCACCTCTGGAAGTGCTGGATTACAGGCCCAGCTTTTTAATGCTATAATGTCTTAAATTTTTATACTTACATATGTACATTATATATTTTTATGTGAACCAAAAATCAAAAAAACAAGGGCAAAAACGGTGGATCACAGATTAGACAAGCTTGCAGGTAGATCTTTCTGTTTCACTCAAATACTCACTTCAAAACTCAAACGCACAAAATAAAAAAAAAAAGAGACAAATGCTTTGATTACAATGCCTTAGTGGCATCCTTGCAGGAATGTTACTAAATACTTGTTGCAAGCCCAAAGTTGATACCACTGGTAAGCAATTTAAAAGGCCTTTTATTCAAGTAGGCATCCTCAAAGAAATTATCTGGACCCCAGGAATATCACTGATACCACCTAAAGACTTGCATTAAGACTTTAGTCTGATATAAAAACAGAAATTTCCCCATTCCTATCACTACTCAGCAGATCATATGGAAAAATTTTACACACACCAAAGAGAACAAACACCAAAAAGGGAGAAGGGAGGTATCAAAGCTCATGTCAAAGGCTATGTCATTATTCAGTATTTACTGATAGGTCACAAACTACCCAGTATCATTACAAATTATCAAAGACACAAAAATGCCCCTGATGGTCATAAAAATCTGTCATGAACTACAGAATACATGCTAAATGCTTTATGTCAGTTTTCAATGGGTCTTCAGAGGCTCTTCTTTCACTGTCCCACAAGTCAACTGTACAGAAAAAAAAACTTAAACATTTATTCAATTAAAATCAAGATTTAATAAATTATGAACACAAGTCACCTTTTATATCATAATCTAAACAGGAAACCATCAAAGCTGTTTCCTAACTTGGGGTTTTCATTAAACACATGTGAAAGCCAAGCCCAGATATATCATTTCAAGATTCTGTGTAAGAAGTTGGAAGATGGACCTAAACCTCAAAATGTTTAAATGGAATAAAAGAACACATTCCACGTATGAACACTCTACAGCAAGTATTAAGTACAGTCCAGTTACCTTCTACTGCCTACATAACACAAAAATGAACCCATTTAAATTTTCTGCTTAGGAAAAATCATTAACTTCAAGAAGTTTAGAGCAGAAACATAGCTTCGTGGGAAGAGTAAAGGCACTGAAGAATCAATTCTGTCAATGACATTTTACATATAAAAACTAACAACTGACTAAGCCTCAGTTTCCTTGCCTGTAAAAAGAGTAAGCAACTTATTTCACAAAACAACACCTATGAGGATCAGGGAAACAGCACATATAAAGTGACAACTACTACTGCTTCCAAGACTAATACATACTTAAAATAATGCCTTAAAAAAAGGACCAAAGATTAAATCATAAGGGAAACTGAAAATAAGATAAATAACAATATACTAAAACTTACAGGATCTACTTAATGCAATGCTCAGAGAAGACTTAATTATATTTAATCTATAATACTTACATTAAACAGATCTCAATTCAATAAACCACTTTTAAAACATGAGAAAAAGGTAAAGTAAACAAAACAAGAAAGGAATAGATCTGCATAGAGAATGAAAATACAATTTTAAAAAATATAACCAAGGGGCTGGAGGAATGGCACAGAGGCTGGAATGGCATGGCGGCTAAAGCACTTGTCTTGCAAGCTCAAGGCCCTGGGTTCAATTTCCCAATACTACATAAATCTGGGCGTGGTGGCACATGTCTGTAATCCTAGCACTTGGGAGGCTGAGGCAGGATTGCCTTGAGTCTAAAAGGCAGCCTGGCTACAGAGCAAGACTCTGTCTCAAAAAAAAAAAAAACGAAAGAATATATATATATATATAAAATCAAAAGTTACTTGAGTCCAGAGCAGTGATGCATATTTAAAACCCCAGCACTCTGGAAGGCGGAGGCAAGAAGAAACCAAGTTCAAGCCCACCCTAGGCAATTTAATGAGTTAGCAAGACCTTGTCACAAAATTAAAAATGGCTGGAGATACAGCTCAATTCAAAGGCCCTGAGTTCAATAACACTAAAAGACAGTGAGACAGAGAAAGAAAGAGATGACAGCTTGATATCCCTTCAACTATACTAGCCAAGAAAAACAAGATTCAAAATACTAAATTCATGAATGAAAGAATACTACTAATTTCAGGAATGAAAGAAGGGACATCACTTCCAACATTACAAATTAAAACTGTACCTGTATAGTCTAGATGTATCTGTATAATTTGAAAAGCTATGAACAACAATATGCCAACCAACTCAGATGGCTTAGATGAAATGGGAAAACTCCCAGAAAAACAGAAACTACAGAAATGCCAAGAAAAAATTAAATATATGAAGCCACCCAATCAGTAATAAGACTGAAAGAATAATTTCTGGTTTTTCTTGATTTTTACTGTCTATGAAAACAACAAAAAAAAACTTTAAGTGTAAAATTCCTTTTAAAACCTAGAAGCTGAAGATCCAAGTTAGTGGGGTCTTTTTTCTTTTTAATCTACCCTAGAAACTTAACAAAACATATTAATAGATGAGTGTTAATGGACGCCAAAACTATACATACATTCAAGTTCTTTCATTTCACAACTGTTGAATCCATGAAACCTTAATGGAAAGTGTTAATCTCTGATACATATGAGATAAAACTATGGTAAATTTTCCACAAAAGGTACCCAGGCATCCTGCTGTGCCAAAATGCTGCTGAAGGGCACAAGTATGACTAAAAAGGCATTACATTCTCCTAACACCATTAAGCAGCAGAGAAATCTCAATTGTCATCTTACCTGACCTCCTTGCAGCATGGTCCTACTGCTACTTCCTCACTGAAATATCTCCCCTTCCCTTTGGTTTTGATAACTCTACATTCATCTCCTATCTCTGTATCTCCTTTCCAAATTCCTATTTCTCCCACTGTGTCTCAAGGTTCTATCCTCAGCTGTCCACGTACCTTATTCCACTGAATCTTAAAAAAAAAGAGAGAGAGAAACTGAGCATGTGAATACATGTCTGTGAGCCCAGCAATCAGGAGGCTGAAGCAGGAAGATCAAGAGTTTAAGGCCAGCCTGATCTACATAGAAGACCCAGAAGAGTAGCCAAAAAATAAAAGAAATAAGATCAAAAATGAACTGTTTTGGACCCAATAAACTGAAGCTTCAGAAACCATCACAATGTGTTCTATCAGAAAAAAACTCCAAGTGTGATTCTGAGCATGCCATTCCTTTCCCACAGGAAGTCACTGGTCAGTACTCTCTATGTGACCCGAACTGCTTCCATGGCTTCAGCTATGCCCTGTGCACTCACGTCACCCTAAATGGTGTAACCTAGCCCATGCTTTCCGGTAAACTTCAGACACCTAAGGCACCTTAACCATGTTTATATGGTTCATAAACCCTTAAAAAAAAAAGCGCTGCTTATCCATGACACTATTTTTATAGAATAACACCTTACTAAAAGGGGACTAGGTTAACTTAGTCAAATAAAGATTACTACACAGACTTATTAAATTTGGGCTGCTATTCAAAAGAAGCTAGAAATAAATGTGCTGATTCAGAATTCTAAGAGCATACCATGTGAAAAAAGTGAGGGCTGAGGGGTATAGCTTAGTGGCATAGCACATGTTAGCAAACACATGATCCTGGGTTCCATCCCTGCCACCACAAAAAGAAAAGTTAAAGTGTCAAATAGCATGTAGCATGCTACTATTTTTACTAAGAAAAAAAAAAAGGAAAGGTTAAATGCAGTACATACACAGGAAATGGATACTCTTGAAAGTGAAACTAAAAACAGGGTATCCACTAGGGCACTAAAAGTAGCAAGATAAATATTTTATCAAATGCCCATTTGTGTTGTTTAAATTTTTATTATATAGTTCATTCATTTTATACTATGAAAGTATGCAAGTACATTTACATGCTTACTGAAAAGGGACTCATATGGAGAACACACAGAAATGAGGGGGTGGGGGGAGATGACCCAATAGAGAAATGAGCAGAAGGCCAGACAGACACTTAACAACAAACTTTAGGCAACAAAGGGATAAACTGAAAACATTTCTCTTCATATCAGAAACAAGACAAGGATCCCCATTCTCACCACTCCCATTCAACATAATGCTTGAAACAATCATATGACATTTTAGAAAAGCCAAAATTACAGAGAAAATAAAAACAACAGTGGTTGCCAAATGTTAAGGGGAGCAATAAGTAGGCAGAGCAATGAGGATTTTTAAGGCAACGAGAGTATTCAATACATTGTCACACTAAGTTCTTACCATTACATACTGTCAAAAACCCACAGAATAGACAACACTAAAAGTGAACCCTAACGCAAACAATGGTGTTGAAAATTATGTGCTAACATATATGTTGATCTATCTTAACAAATGTACCTCATTGGTCCAGGATGTTGACAGAAAAGAAGGCTATGAATGTAGGACACAAGACACACAAAGGCTGTCTATACTTGCTCTCCTGGCTTTTTGTGAACCTAAAATTAAGCTAAAAATTTGTTTTAAATGTATTGGTGCACATTAGTATTAATGGGATTTGTTTTGTCACACTAGTACATGCACATAATACTTTTGTTATTTTCATTCCCATTACCCTTCCTACAAAATAAAATTTGTTTTAAAACATTTAAGTATACACTTAAAACATGTGCAACAAATAAAGTCATGACTCAACTTTAAAAACTAACAATAAAAGAATTTAAGAAGAAAAAAACCTTAACCTATGTCTTCAGAAGTCCAGACAGTAATCACCCTTGAAAAGAAAGGAAGCAGTATTGGCAGGGATTCTTAGGGGCTAGCTCTTATTAAATGTGCAAATTACACAGGCATATTCACTTTGTGAAAATTCAGCTAGCTAAATTCTCAAGACTTATGCACTTTTCACTATGTACATTATACCTCAAAAACAAGTTTACATAAAAGATACAAACACACTCAAAATACACCACACACTAATTTCACCATAAAATAAACCCAACCTGTCCAAAACCCAACTATCATTCCCCATTACCCATTTGTCTTCTAAAACAGAAATCACTTCAACTTAAGATCTTCTAGTTTCTTCATGCCACTGACAGTTGGCTCTATTAACTGCTTTTGCAATTTTACTGTGGACTTAGGAATATATGGGTCCACAAACCACTTTTCAAAATCCCACCATTTATAAGTGTAGGAACCGCAACATGGACCACGTGTAACCAACATCATCTTCAATCCTGAAGCCCACATCAGCAACCTTCCTGCCTTTCCTCTCTTTTACCAACCACCTCACCAACTCCCACCATCAAATCTGACTCTGGTTGACCCAGTGGAGGTCTCCTTTTCAGTCTCCACTGCTCCAGGTTCCAGCCTACACTGTATTCTATATCCCTCTACTGCAGCATTCTCTTGGGATTGCTTCCTAGAGATCCCATGATTGGAAATGCATTTCAGTCTGCTTTCATTATAATAGCAGGTGTTTTATTTTATAGATTATTCTCAATAGGGGTCTAAAGACTTTACCAGGTTGCCAAAGGACAAGATGTAAATGAGCTGTGCATTCTACAATTTTTGACAGTGTATAATGATCTATGTTCATTACAGTATCAGACAGAACAGCTTCATAACCTAACTAGATGCTGGTTTTATGTGTGGGGGGCGGGGAGTACTGATGATTGAACACAGGGCCTTTGCTCTAAGTTACATCCCAGTCCCACTTTATTGTTTGAGACAGAATCTAAGTCGCTAAGTAGCCCAGGCTAGGCTTGTATTTGACATTCTTCTTCCTCATCCTACCAGAGTGCTGGAGTTACAGACCTGGATGTTTATTTGTTTGTTTGTTGAGGGGGTAGGGCTTGCTGGTTGGTCAGATTTTTTTTGTTTTTTTGTTTTTTTTTTTTTGAGGCAGGCTCTAGTTCCGTCTCTGAATTCATTATGTATCCCAGGTGGCCTTGAACTCAGAGCAGTCCTCCTGCCTCAGCCTAAGCACTGGGATTAAAGGTATCTGCCACCATACCATGGTTATGTGGTGCTGGGGAATTTGAACTCAGGTCCCCAGTGCTTGTAGGCAAGCACTTTAACCACTATGCTATTCCACCAGCCTGCTTTAATTTTTATACCATTCAATTTACCCTCTACATTGCTGCCAGTAAAATTTTTGAAATGTAAATATCATCTACCACCAAGGCTAAAATTGGATGGCTCCCAACTGCTTCCCAATCCTTAAAATTCAACAGCACAGCAATTAAACACTTTCAAAATTGTTCCCTGCTCATCTCTCCAGCTACACCCTGTCACACACTACAGCTAACATAATGATTTTAACTTCAGTTCTCTGAATTGAGCGTGTTTTCTCAGTGCCTCTGCATAAGCCAATTCCCCTTATCAAGAAAGCCCTTTCTACCATCTTCATGTGTAACTACTGTTCCTCTTTCACAACCAGCTGAAGTATCATCTCTTGGATAAGCTCTCTGGCATCCTCCAGTTCTAGTCTAGATAAAAGATTCTGTCAGAATTTTCACAATACTCTTGCTCTCCCATAACAACACTTTCCTCAGTGTTTCATCAACTTACAGGTCTGCCTCCCTTTCTAGACAATGTATGTGGCCAAAGCCAAGGGACTTCATCCCTAGTAGACCTCAAGACACAATACAAGACCTCAATATACTACTTAACAAATGACTGTTGAACAAGAGACTGGATAGCAAAAATAGTCAAAAGGATGGAAGACTAGTCACAAATCATATCAGGGCTAGAGAAATAACTCAGCAGTTAAAAAGCTTGGCCAGCAAGCGCTATGCAAACACTAAGTACCCATTCTCATTCCCTAGTACCACATAAGCTAAGTGTGGTGGCACATGCATGCTTTCTCCTATCAGAATATCTAATCAGAGTTTAAAACAAATTCTAAGAAAATGCAGTAAGCAGGGGCTTAGACTTCCACAGACCAGGATTTACAGCAGCTATCACTTTCTAAATTACTAATATCCTCATTTCAAGGTTACCTGTGTCATTTAGAAAGACTTTATAACTGAAGTCACACAACTACTTCTTAATTAGGTCCTACCCAATATGCACCAAAAAAACATTAGTCTTACAAATAAAATACAGAGTTTAAACACATCTTAGAAGTGCTGCAGACCTGGGGAAAAGACACTGACAGATAGAACTAACTCAGTGAAAAATAACCCCAAGGAGAGAATACCAGCCTCAGAAATTGCCTCAACATGTTGCTCCAAACGAACAGAATAATATTTTTAAATTTCTAATATCATGCATTTTGAATTATACTCCTTTTAAAAGTGAGTAGCATATCTTTTAAGTTATATTTAAAAAGGAAAAACAAACTACATAAAACTGCAGAAAAAGCCATACTCTGTGAAGTTTCTATATATACAGGCAAAGTTTCATAAGCGGGGCTGGAGGAATGGCACAGCAGTTAATTCTATTCCCCAGCACCACATGCACACAGGTGTAGTGGTGTACACCCATAATCCCAGCACTCAAGGAGCTGAGGCAGGAGCATTGCCTTGAGCCCAAAGCCAGCCTGGTTTACATAGTGAGTTCAGAACAGCCAGGGCTACATAAGCAAGACCCTGTCTCAAAAAAAAAAAAGCTAAGTTTTACATGTAAACACAGCAAGACTTGAAAAACCTGGTTTTCTGGATTTCAGTGGCAACTGAATGAAAAGAATTCCATCTATAACTCCCCAGGTACAGAAGCTAAGAAATAACTCTAGACACAACAGAGAAACTCACACAGCTTATTATTTTATTATTTCTTGCTGGCTAATACATTTTTGACCAGTTTAACAATTGCTGCATTATTTAATCTACTTTATGCTTCTCATTCATAACCCTTTCAAAGGTTAACTTTGCTAGCACAACTATCCAGACAAGGTATGCTAGAATGGGCTGCAATAGAGGGAAAAAAAAAAAAAAAAGATGGCCTACAATAGAGAAAAGCTTTCAAAGCACAGCCAGGACAGCAAAGCCCACTACCCATCCTATGTTCCTCATCTTTCTGTCTCCACTCTTTCAGTTAGGTACGACAAGCTATGGAAAGTGTTTAGAACCTTGCCCCAAAATGGCACAACACGAACTCTAAATGCTTAGCCAAAGACCCTGACTCAGGAAAATTATTTGTGATACCCTTGGTCAGAATGTTTTTTCCTTGGAAGTATAGCTGAGAGTGTAGCTATACAAATACACTTCAACTCACCAGTGCATAGAGTACAAGAAGTACACAAGTCATCAACACCTGTTATTCCACACCACTCCGCTTCAGACAGACAGAAAGAAAAGGCGGAAAGGAGGGGGCACTCCCTAAAAAGTCCTAAGTACGTCACTTTGTTCTTTATGGTATGCATCCACCGTACTCCTCTCACGAGACCCCTAAATGTAGCAAGCAGAAATGACCTCTCCCAGAACATTCTTCTGCCTAATGCAAACCCAAGCCTGCCTATAATACGGGACATGTGATACAGCTGAATGAACAGATGTGGTCAGCTAGTACATCATTCCTCCCCTGATTAACAGCTGCAACCACAACTTCAGTCACTTTTTCCAATTCTGACCCCTGACCTCATGGATGACATGGTATTTTCATAAATCGTGTGCTGCTTCCTCAGCCCAGTACATCACAGATCAGATTGGTTTTGCCCACTGCTGCCGGGATATTCTTATACACACCATTTTTCTTGGTACGCAGTACTTGAATTTACTAGATAATCCAGTGTACTTACCAATAATCACGTACAAAAAGCTGCCATCTAAGATTTCCACTTGTGAAAAACAAGTATTACTTCTACACAAAAATCACTATATTCATTTGGAAAGCCAAATGATTCTCTATTAAACCAAAACCTCTGTGTGGTTAGTACAGGCCTCTAGAAGTTAATATAGGTTTAAGAGCTAAGATGACTGACTCAAAAGACAACATGGAAAAAAAAAAAAGTTTAAACTACAGACTAACTTGTACTGAAATTTTAATTCCTAACTGACCAAAGGAGCAACCCTAGTACTCAGGATTAACAAAACACTGCCTCTCCCAGTAGAAAATCCATATGTTGGGGCTTGAGGAATGGCTCAGCAGTTAAAGTGCTTACCTAGCAAACGTTATCTCAAGTGCTAAGTACCCGAATTCGATTCCCCAGCACCACATAAACTAGGTGTGGTGGCCCATGCTGGTAATCCCAGCACTCGGGAGGCTGAGACAGGAGGAGTGGGGTGAGTCCAAGGTCAGCCTGGGCTGCAGAGGGAGACCATCTCAAAAAAAAAAAAAAAAGAAAGAAAGAAAGAAAAAGAAAATCCATTATGTTGTAGCTGGAGAGCCACTCAAACTAAACAAGTCCCTCATTTCAGAAAACAAGACAAAAGGATCTGAAGAGCCCCTAGGAAAATAGGCTTGAAATTTTTATCAGGTCAACATTCTAGAACAGCACTGCCTAGAACTCTCTGAAAGATTGAAAATCACTTTTATCTATGTCCCACGAAAGGCCAGCCACTAGTTACTGAAACAATGAGTAATGAAAATATAGCTAGGATGACTGATGAACTAAATTTTTAATCTTATTTAAGTATAGTCTGAAGTCTAGCTAGTGGCTCCCATAATGGATGATACATTTCTAGAGTACTGTCTTTAGAATCTGTTTATTAAATATTTTAAATAAAAGTCCTTAGTCTCCCTTCTGCATGTAAGCATACACATCAAGTGTCTGTATTTCATTTAGCAATGTAATCTTGTTACAATAGGGATCCAGCCCACAGCAAAATCACTATTCCTCAAAGTCCCCAGAACTGAATCATAACACTGTCATCCACGCAGTTGGAATGAAGGCTTCCTTTTGCAACCCACCCTGCCACTATGTCCCACAACAGCCGACAAGCCATAATCTGTTTGACTCTCCTGTTTCATTAAAATTACGTAAGTGCTGGGTCATGACCAGTCATTTCCTTCATGTGGCTTTGCTGAGATACCAATTTTAACCTTTATTCAAAGAGAAAAAGAAGTTTGGAGGAAGAAAGGGCATGGTTTATTAGGCTTGGTTTCCAGCTTCAGCCACACAGCCCTACCCTGAGCCCAGGTAAGACAGAAGAATTAACACAATCTTGAGCTGTGATTATTGAAATTTCAAAACACTGTATCACTTTACATGGATACAATTTCCTTAAGACTTAAATTTTAAAACACAAATGAGTTTTTGCTGTTTTAGTATTCTGCTCAGTAAGTAATAGATTATTCATTTGTTTTTTAAGAGCTTTAGGCATTTCAAAAGATTTTTAGTCCCCTGATTTTTCCAGATACAAAGTTAACTAATGTTAACACTTATACCATTAAAGATTTAAAACAGATTCCAGTGGAAACTTTTTGGTTTGACCTAAAATATTGAATTCCCCTCTTTTTGAGGTGAAAGGGGAAGGAAATGAATTGGGTAAATGGGATGAATGTGGAGTAAAGCGCATGGAAATGAGAATAAACAAGGAAAAGATGGTAATCTACAAGAGCCATTTGTCCTATATGTTAACTGGACCTAACTCTTCAGAATGATTGCCTCAAACCAATCAAAACAAAGTCCAAATTTTCTTTTAAAAAAAAACAAAAAACTCCTATCAAAGAGGCAATGTCATATTTCCTGGATATCCCAATGTAATCAAGAAAATGAGTCAAGTAGATGACTCACTAAAATGACTACATAATTTAAATCATGATATACATAATCTCAGAGGCAAAGTAAAAATGCACAAACACAAACAAGCTGTTCTCTTTTCAAGGGGTTTCTTTAATGAAGGATAATTAATGACATCACTGAAATGAATATTATACTAACTACTAATGATTCATGCTATGTTCATATGAACTTGAAAGCCCAGGTAAAATGTGACAACATGTTCCAATTGGGAAACTAGGTCTAAAGAAGCAAAAGAAGTGTTAGAGCCATACCAGCAGATGAACTACACAGTAAAAGTAACAGAGATGATATTCTGTATTAATTCACGGAGCCTGGGCTCAGAGAGAAGAAATACACATTCATTCTATTTAAACTAGTCAGATTCTTGTAATTGCCAAAAACAAAGTGGGATAAAACTACACTTTCAATCAACTATCTACTAGTAACAATTGCAAGAACGGAATTTATCTGAAGAGATTACTTCTATCCTCAATTCTGCCAATCCTTATTTTTATTCTAAATATTTACTATATAGCAGATTTAGTTTGTATGTAAAATACTCCAGCAGAAATGATCACAAAAAAAGAAATACTAACAAGCCTAGTGGTGCAGGCCTATGATCCCAACATTCTGGAAGGCTAAGGCAGGACAATCGCAAGATCAAATTCAGGCTAGCAGGCTGGGCAACCTATAAAATACTGTCTCAAAATCAAAACTAAAAAATGTGCTGAAGATGTATGAATAGCTCAGTGTGAAAATCCTAGGTCGCACCTCTAGTCAAAACAAAGCAAACACTAGCAAAATCTATTTCCCTAAAGAAAATGAATCCATGTAATATTTGTTTTGTGATCTGATTTACTGGAATAAGAGTTTTATCTTTAAAACAATGAATAGTTTACCTAGTAAATCACATATTTAAATACTCCATTATTCCCTAAATACCAAACATTTATGTCTACCAAATGTAAGCTTATGTACAAAACATACAGTACTTAAGGTTTCCATACTACTTATAAATCATTATAGAGATTGTCTCCAATTGTGAAAGCCAAATAGTAATTGCATATTTACACTAATAAGTAAAATTAAGGAAAATACTTCCGTCTTCCAACTTAATTATCTTAAGTTTCCTACACTATGTATATTTTTTCCTTTTATTCTCCCTATCTTTTCTGTAATACTTCAGGCCTACTATGACATGTGAAAATATGTATGAAGACTATGTGACTCGATGCATTTTAAATGTCTAAATAATGTGAGTGCTACCTCTTCTGGGTATTTTCCCAAAAGAAAGTCATCATGCAACAGTGATACACACATAGTCATATAACACCTATGTCTTGGAAGAAGGCAACCTCTTCATCAATAGATGAATGGATAAGGAATATGTGGTATATTTACACAATGGAGTACTACTCTGCCATAAAGATAAGTCTGAGCCAAATGTAGGAAAATGGATGCACCCTGTGACCATTATGCCTAGTGAAATTAATCAGACTGTTAATTACCACATGGTTTCCCTAATATGAGAAAAACAAGCCATAAAAAGTAAGAGAGAGGTAGAAGAAAAGTAAGACAGACTTTGTCAAGAGGGAAAGGGGATGAAGGAACATCGATGGTGCGGGAAGGGGAAAGGGCTGTGATATGTAAATAAAAATAAAATAAAATCTTAGGACAGGAAAAAAATAATTTTCAGGCTAGGGATATACCTCCTGGTAGAGCACTTACCTAGAATGGGCAAAGTCCTGAGATACACCATTTTTAAAAATCTAAACAACTTTTGATATAGGTTCAATAAATACTACTTTATCTATATAGTTCAAAAGTACTTTCATTTCTCAATTAAAGAAAATGAACTGCCAGATGTGGTGTAATATATCTATAATCCCAGCTACTAAGGACGCTGAAGTAGGAAGACCTCAAGTTTGAGGCTAGCCAAGACAATTTAGCAAGATCCCCAGGTCCAAAAAAAAAAGGCCAAGATGAATGTAATTATTATAAATCACAAACATACACAAATAATTATGAGGAAAAAGTATACTAATTGACTATATCATTTCAAAGCCAACAATTATCAAATGAGCATTTTTTGCCCAACTACTGAATACTTCACCAAAAAATTTAAACTTTTTAAATGAAACTTAATCCTAGAAACTTACAATCAATCCTAAAAAACATACACTATATGAATAACTTGGGTCTTTCATAAACAGGGTAATCGTCCCAATTTCCAAGGTAGCAAACTCCCACTGAGGAGATGGTCTCTCTGCAAAGCAACAATTGTCCACAAGCAACTATACAACATAAACCAAGACAACTAGAAACTAAGTTTTACAACATAAACCAAGATGAACTAGAAACTGAGTGATCTAAGCAATGACACAACTGAACTGTATGGTCCTCTGGACATTCTCCTACTGTATTCCCACAAGAAAGGCATTACTAAGCCTCACTGGTGTTCTGACTGGATAATGCTGGGCAGCAAAACCTTCAGCCCGAGTCTACAACTAGAACAGCAATTCAATACAAGAACTGCCTTAAGCTGCTGGTGCCAGAATATTCTAAGAGGCTCCTCTGCAAAGACCTTGGTGTGGGCCCTGGCTAGCTAACTTTAAAAACCTACAGCTTCCACCAAGTGTTGCGATGCACAAAAATTTTTGAAGAACATAACTGGCCTTCTTTTTCATGAGGGCAAAAGCTATCTCCAGAACAAGTTTCACTCTACCTACTTCTCTCTTCCTCACAATGCCACCACTCAAGCCACTAGCCTGGATTACTCTTCCTGACAGGTGTTCTATACAGCACACAAACACACAACACAGAGCCACTCTGAAGATCATGCAGTAACATTTCATATCAAAAGCAACGTCAGCTACTGCTCAATATGCTTTATTAACTCCCTACTGAACTCAAGAAAAAAGTTCAAAGTCCTCTCAGCTCAGCTTCATCTCCAGCTAATCCCTTACAATCAATCAACTGACCCATCCTGTTCCCCAAATGTGTAGCGCTCCCTCACACATCCTGGCCTTCACGCTGCTTTTCTCTTTATCAAGGCAATATCCCTATTTCCATTCTGTCTCTTTTCACCCTTCCTACAGGTCTAAACTAAAAATATCACTTCTTCAAGGCTACCTTCCTCTAACACCACCCAGGCCAGTGTAGGTGCCCTCCCATGACATCCTGGACAATGTACTGAGACCGTCGGCTTGCTTCTCTATGCCCCCTGCACCAAGGATGGCAGCAGTACCCTCTTGTCCACCACTGGATCACAGGCACTCAAATATCTGTTAAATACATCCTAAGTTTACTTAATGAACATCACATAAATGCAGCCCATCTAATAGTAAAAGCATGTTCAAGATTAGTTATGACATGACAGAAGGCAGTAACAGTATTACACCGCTATCTCCAAACACCCTTAGAAAATGTTCCAACCTTATACACTACAGAGAACATTTTCACCATAAAAGTATTAGCTTGGTTCACATTACTACCGTCAGACAACTTGAAGTTCATATAAAGTGCTGACATGAAAGTATCCCCTCTCCCACCAAAAAAAGGAATCTTGGTAGCTCATGGGTCAAGTACAACATCACTAATTCCTCCTGTCTGCTACTGTCAAACTTTCTTGACCTTACTCAGAACTCTCCTGGCTAAAGGTAAAAGGTTTTTTCACTTCCTTAGTTTCTAAACCTTGATAGAAGTATTTCAATAAGGATTCCATGTAATAGTCCCAATGACACAAACCTGTTGCCAGGAAAAAGATCTGACATATCCTAGGCATTATAGTATTACACTGGCAGCTTTCTGTAGGCCACTTACAATGGGTTGCAATCTGAGGCTTGTGACACCAGATTTTTTCCAAGGTAGAAAACTGATGTCATAAATGTGATGGTACTAAGCCCTCTAAAGAACCACTAGCTCCACCCTTTACTCTCTGTGGTAAGGGGCATGTTATCTCCACCTTTAAGCTTCAGTTTCTCCATCTAGTATTACAGAGATAATGGTTCCTACTTCCTAAAGGTCTTGTGGGAATTAGACTGTCTATGAAATTCTATATTCAAATAAAAACAAAAGGTACATTATATATCTGAAATTATTTTCACATCTTCACAGTTTTTGATAATACTGTAACTTATTTTTTGACTGATGTTCTTTCACTGGGAAATTTTTGAAAAAGAAAGAAAAACTGAGAATCATTTCTTCACAACCTCTGGGCTTCACAAATTCCAAAGATATGCACATTAAGATCCACCTTTTAATATTTGTCTTCACTCCTAAAATCAAATCACTTCTGTGCTGACCGCTCCTACGTGGAATATGTTCTCATCAGAAATAATCTTTCTCTCCTGCTTCTAGCACCTCCAAATACACTCTTTAAAATACAAAAAAAATGCAAATCTCAAACACTCAAAACACACAGACACACACACACACACACACACACACAGACACACACACACAGAGTCTTTAGTTTTTGCTCACTACAGAACTATGTGGAGTCATATGGTATGAAGGCACACCTGTTAGGGGGCAATCCCTGAAACCCAAAGTGTTCAAAGTCAATTTAAACTGTAACTACGGCCAGGGGGTTCCTAACCTTTTTTCCTTTTCTTTTTTTACTTGAACACAGAATAACCAAATAAGAACACAAACTATCCACTGAGGATATTTTTATCGTTTTTCTTTAAAAGGGGAAAGAGGAATCTGAGAACCAACTGAGGACACTGGCTCTCACAATCCAAGTCAGGCTGACTTCAGATCCTGGTGGGATTTTTTTTTTCCCGGTTTTGTTTCTGACCAAAAAAATCTCCAAACCTATCGAAACGTGTTTTAAATAATGGTTGAGATCTTCACCCGTCTTACAACTTTACCGAAGCCTGGGTTGCGGACTCGGATTTTTACAAACGGGGATATAATTTAGGAAGTGATGATGCAAGTCCCTGAGGCAGAGAGCAGAGGAGGTGAAGAAGTCAGAGCCAACCCCTCCCGGTGCCGGGACACCAACTCGTGCCGCCACGGCACAGGGAAGGGGACCCCCACACGCCCAGGGAAAGGGGGAGCACTGCTCCCCCCGGGGTGCCAACGCCGCCCGCCGATCCCTCCCCCGCGGCCCGTTCCGCATCGCCGTGGCGCCAAGCCCCCGGCCAGCTGGTCCCCGAGGGGGCAGCGCGCCCGAGGCAGGGCCTCCGCCGCCCACCCCAGCTCCCCACCCAGCAGCCCGCCCGGCCCCCGCGCCACGGGCTCGGCGTGGGCCCCGCTCCCGGGCGCCAGAGCTCACGAGCCCCGAGGCCTGCGAGGCGCCCCGGACGCCCGCGCCCCCGCCCCCACCCGGCCGGGGCACTCACCCCCAGAAGCCGCAGGGACAGCGAGGCGGCAGGCTGGGCGCTTTGCTGCGCTCGCTCCCGGCGTCTCCCATGGTGCTCGGCGGCGGCGGCGGCGGCGGCGGCGGAGCTCGGCGGCGGCTGGGCCTCGGCCCCGCTCGGAGGAGCAGAAGGCGGCGGCGGCGGCGGCGGCGGCGTCCTGGGGGCGCGGGCCGGGGGAGGGGGCGGGCGCGGGCGCGCGGGAGGGCGCGAGGCCGAGGCTCCGCGCCGGGATTCCAGGCCGGTCAGCTGGAGGCGGGCCGCACCACTGGGCCTGCGGAGACGGGGGCGCGGGAGGAGGAGGGGCGAGGCGGAGGAGGGGCGCGCGGGCGGGCCGAGCGCGGCGGCCGGGGAGGAGGGAGACCCGGCGGCCTCGACAGCTCCTGCCGCCGCGCCTCAGCCACGGCGCGGTCCCGCGAGGCGGCCCCCGCCGGCCGTGGAGTCGTCGCGGCCTCTGTGACGCCGGCCCCGGCCTCACTGCGTACCCCGCTCCCCTCCCCCGGAGGCTGCGCTGACCGGACAATGGCCGCTCCACCCCCTCGCCTCCTCCGCGCGCTCCCCCCCGAGGAATCACAATGGTCTCGCCCGGGGGAGCCGCAGCCAAAGCCCAGCAGCTGATCAGCTGGGATCCGGGCGTGCCACTTTGTTCCACGCCTCAAAGGCAGAGTATGGGGCTGGGAGCGAAACCAAGGCCGTCGTGGAGGAACGGGCTTCTGGAACCTTCATCTTCTTGGAACTCGGAGAATCTGAGACATACTTACCTTCCCTTATTGAAGGGGAGCCGTTTTCTTAGTACGGGGACGCGTTGCCTCCCCCCACCGGGAGCGAATGGTACGCCCCGAGGGGGCAGGGGTTGGGGGGAGAGAGCAGATTAGTTGTTTAGGGTAAGTTGGGCCAGTCGCTGAGCGGCGGCGCATGCGCCCGGAGACCCAAGTGCTCGGGGCGGGGAGGGGCCGAGAGGGAACGTTGCCAAACCCGGAAGTGGGTCTCGATCTTCCGTGGCGCGATAGGGTCCTCTCCTCCGCGGAAGTGTCAGAAACTGCAGCTTTTGCTCCTGCCCGCTGCCGGGCGTATTTCTCCCTAAACTGCCAACCCCCTGATTGCTTATTTCCAAGTGGCCACACCTAACCCCACTCATCCAATTCCTTCCGGAAACCCGGTGTCCTAGCAGGAATGAATTTCTGTGAAATGCAACTCATGCCTCCAGCTATTGGCGAGCGGGCTGGGAAGGGATGGGGTGAAGTTCTTGGCCTCTCCTCCACCCCAGAGCCCCAGTCTACTCCCCGCGCCTTGATTTGGAGAGCCTCCTTCCTAGAGTGGACAGGCTTGGGTTTTGGAAGGGAGATTTGGCGGAATCAATGATGGAAACTAGTCAGTTTCCGAGGAAATTTTGACCTCTTAAAAAGAGCTCTACAACGCTCTTGTCCTTTATCCTGAACTCTGCTCTCAAGTCCAGTTGTGAGCACAGAAGCCTGTTGTTGATAGCTAATTTCATCACGAAGGGAACTTCCACCTGACCTCTTGGAGATAGGGTCTTCCACCAGATCTCTTGAAAAAAAAATCATTTCTAAGTTCCTGCTACTTCCCAGAAGGCTTCCTGGTTCATAAGAATGATTGTGTGGACCTTTTAAAAACCGTGGGATATCAACCTCAGGATGTTGCCAGCATGAGTTTTATGACCAAATGTGAACTATTTTATTTCTTTATATGCAGATCACATTTCAGTTTTGCATTCTCTGTAGATTTGTTGATATTGGTGGTGTTTATTCGGCCTCTAAACTTATAAAGAGCCAAGAGCACATTCAGCTTAGTGTCTGAAGGATCCTGTTGATGGTGAAGAAAATAATTGGAAAAATCAAGCCAGAGCATCTTAAAAAGTGGTGACAGGCTGGAGAAATGGCTCAGCGATTAAAGCGCTTGCTAGGCATTTAGGCAAGTGCTAAATACTCTAGTGTGTGGTGGCTCACGCCTGTAATCCTAGCACTCCGGAGGCGGAGGCTGGAGGATTGCTGTGAGTCCAAGGCCCGCCAGGGCTCCATAGTGAGTTCAAGACCAATCTGGGTGCCTTATTATGTGCAATTTTTAGTGTCAATTTATGAACATTCACAAGCCTTCAATAAATATTTCTAAAAAAGTCCATACGATGGATGAAGCCATACAACATACTTTCTCCCATTGAATTTATATTACCGTTAAGCCTTAACATAAACTGATACAAAATTGCCCCATGTGGGAGAAATGTACAGCTTTTGAGGTAAAGTCAGATTGAGATGTGTCATTTTAGTAATTTTCTCTTCTGTACGGAAAAGAAATCTCTAAAACCCAAGTGAAATTTTAATATAAAGGTGATTAAATTCCAGGCCCCCTCACCTGTTTGCTAGGTATTTAGTTCAACAAGCCTTTATTGAGTATCCATTAATTACAAGTCATTTCCTAAGCCCTCTCTGGAGGCTAAGAGAATAACGAAAAGTTACATTAACTAGCAAGTCCAAATTCTGTACATATAAGAAGTTAGATCGTTTGGTTTCCATCTTTCTCCCAGGCTGCCTTTGCTGCTGTCTTCCCATGCACGCTGCAGATTGGCCACTAGTTGTCATTCTCCAGTACATTCTGCTTTTTTATATCTCCATTCCTTTGTCCTTCCTATTTTCTGTCCCAAATATTTCCACCTCTCACTCTGTCTCCTCTTCATCTCTCCTCCTCCTCCTCCTCCTCCTCTTCTCTCAGAACGAAGCCAGGTTCTTCACATTAAGCTACGTCCCTAGCCCTCTTGTTATTTTTTATTTTGAAACAAGGATCTTGCAGAATTGCCCAGGCTGAGCTCAAACTTGCCAACCTCCTGCCTCTGCCTCCCAAAGTGCTGGGGTTACAGGTAGGTGCCACCACACCAGCCTAAGACTGGATTTTTTGAGTTTTTCTCTTCAGCAAATATAGATTAGCTTTACTCCAACCTCAATCCTTTTGGATTTAGGTTTTATGAGTCTAGGTAAGCATGTAGATTTCCTGGTTGGTCCTATAATGGGGATTATGTGGGCAGCGGAAGGAGGAACCAGTTCCACTGTGGGAGCATTTGGAAGGCATTGAAGAGTTAATATGCCCTTGGAAGAGCAGTAGGAATGAGCTGGGTAGGAATGAAAAAGGAACTGGGTGTAGAGGCATACACTTGTAAAGCCAGAAGTCTGGGAGGCTGAATCAGGAAGATGGTAAATTTCAGCCTTGCTTGGGCAACTCAGCAAGACTCTGTCTCAAAAAAAAAAAATTAATAAAGGGCTGAGGATGTGGCTCACTGCAAAGGGCCTGGGTTAAATCTCTAGTACAAAAAAAAAAAGTCTCAGCCTAAGGTCATTTGTCTTCAAGTAACAGAATCAAGGTCAAACTTCCTTGTGCAAAAAGAAAAAAGTCTCCAACTGACACACATACATATGTAGTATGTGTATAAATCTCATAGATCCAAGAAACAGAATAACAAGATCTCACAAAGGGCTGAAACACAGACCAAAAATACTGACAGAAAGCCAATAGTTTTTCTCACACATTTCTTCCTTCTGGTCACATGCTCTTCCATTTCTGCTTCTCTCTACAAAACTGCTTCATTCTTCTCTAGAAATATAATGTAAGCTTACTTATCTCTATTTCCAGACCCAGCAGAGACTAATTAGTATCTATGAACCCTAAAGTCCAAGAGAAAGAAACTGAGTGGTCTAGTTTATGTCCGGTGTTCTCAGTTGGTACTGTGTCACCATCAGCTAACACAGCAGTGTGTAGTTACAGCTCTTACAATGCAAACATGGCTACCCCATCCTCACAGGCTACAATTCTTTAAAAGATCAGTTGTGGTTTTGGCACAGGTTCCAAAAGGTATCTACCACAAACGAAAAAGAAGGAAATTGCAGGCTGAAATTCATAAGCATAAAAAATAAAGAATGGATAAACCCGGGCGAGAGGCTGGGGTAGGCAGATTGTCCTGAGTCCAAGGCCAGCCTGGGCTACACCACTGAGTTCAGGAGGAGTCTGGGCTACAGAGCGAGACCCACCCTGTCTCAAAAAAAAAGAAAGAAAGAAAAAAGAAAAGAAAAGAAAAAGGTGGAGCCCAACTCGGTGGCACAGACTCATTACAATCTCAGCACTCAGCACTCTGGGATGCTAAGGCAGAAACTACAAATTCGAGCCCAATCTGGGCACCTTAGCAACTTAAGAAATCCCCGTCTCAAAATCAAAAAGCATAGCCCAGTAATAGAGGAGGGTAGTCCTAGCATTCTGGGAGTTTGAGATAGGAAAATCCTAAATTCAAGCTCAGCCTGGGCTGCTTAACAACTTAGGGAGACTCTATCTCAAAATCAAAACTTAAAAAATAGGCTGGAGAGGTACCTCAGTGTGAGGCCTTGAGCTCAATCCCCAGTACCAATAAATAATTAAATACAATGGGCTGAGGTTGTACTTCAGTTTGAGGGCCATGGGTTAGATTCCCAGTACCACAAAAATATAATCAAGAACAGCACACATATTCAAGAATTTTCCAACAGACTAATTCCAGCTTAAACTATTTTAGTCCTTGATTTAAATAGCTCTTTCTCCAAGAAGCCTTTGTTGACCCCAAAATAGATTGGTTCATTATTATCTCACGTGGCACTTCTTTTCAACACCTCTCACAGTTTGTAATCCGCATTCGTGAATCTCCTCTCCAAAGATCATATCTGTTTCATTCACAAAGATAAACACAATGCTCAGAGCACATTTGGAAGACATTCAATAAATATATGTCAATGAATACAAAGACACAATAATTTCTGAAACCAAAGTGAGAGCCAGACACAGTTTGGCCTTCTAACCACACTATCCTACAGAAATATCTCAGTCACTAACTCACCTCTATAGAAAACACTGAAACTCACTGCTAGCTTTTTTGATCACAAGATACTGTGAAAAAAAGAGAAAGAAACAGTGTTCATCTGCTTCCTCTCATGATATTCCTAGCCAGCTAACTCTCACTGTTAGTTCCCAAGGTCTATATCTAAAGCCTTTGATCTGATTCCGATAAAATTCCCACTTAGTTGGTTGAAAGCTCAAAGAAGACATAGCATTTCAGAGCATCATCAAATTAGGGGATCAAAGTGTGGGGGTAATTGACAGAAGTGCTGTTGTCATAATTGTCTTGACTGTTTTCTCGTGTGGATTATGTTACAGATGAACCTGCAATGTGACTCTTGGGAGTAGTTTGCCCTCACCATTGGCCCAAAAGGAGCCATCTCTGGGCTCAGCAGGGGCTAGTAAAAAGGATATTAATGCTCTGCAGCCGGGGCTGTTGAAGTAGAATTTGAAGTGGTATAGGAAAGAGCCTAGTGTAACTCTAGGCAGGGCTCATAAGGACTACTTTCTTGGTAAAAGCCCAGGAGACCTTCCTTAGCCCTGGAAGACGTGACAGAATTGCGACCCATAGGGACATGAGAGAAAGCAAATTGTAGATTCTGAAGGAGCATGGGCTCCAGTTTTGATAATCAAGGAAAAGAACCTTCACCTGTGAGCAAAGGGAACATGGAGAATCGCTCACCTGAGCAGCAGGCAGAGATTCTGCCATTCACACATAACCTCTTGCTTAATTCAGGAGCTGCTTAGCCTCTGCAAGTCCAAGACACAATCCAGGTCACCTGTGTAGACTCACCACAGGTGGGAGAGTTGGCCCAGAACAGAACGTGATGACCATTTGCAAAAATGATGGGTTTGACTAGATAAGTGAGTCTCAACCATGTTCTCAGCAAGATTTCTGGTTTCTGCTCTTCCCTCTCATTTCGGTTTTGTTTTCAGGGATTAGATTTAAAGCAAGTGAACCAGACTCTCTCTAGGGTTCCTTCTGGCCCTCAAGTTTCCTGATGTGCAGTTGATTCTTTTAGTCACTTATGGTCCAGTTGGCATGGATAAATTCTCAGAGCCAAGGGAAAAGAAGGGCAACCAAGCATGCCATCTCCAGCACTGCTCAGGAAACAAAAAATAAAAATAAAAATAAAAAGATGAAATAAAATGAAGAGTCAATGAGGAAGAGAGGAGAAAATGCAGCCATTTCACATCCTGAGCTCCTCAGGCTCGGGAAGAAATTGGCATTTCCCACCTGCTCATACCACACTTGATGCAAAATCTGACTTTACTGACTTAAATTTAGGGTGAGCAATGGGTGGGTTTGAGATGTTTGGGCCAGGTAAGTGGGCATTTTGACAACGTGGCTTCTCCTTTGGCATGTTTAATTTTGATGTTTAACAGACATCCTTGAGGTTTAAGATGACAAAATTCTCTTCTTATGGTGACTTGAGCCCTGCCACTCAATGGGAGAATCAGCAGAACCTGTAGGATCTTATTTGGAATTGACATTCTCTATTATAATTTTGTTCTTTTATGTATGAAGTTTCTTTTTTGTGGGGTCTGGAGAAATGGCTCAGCAGTTAAAGCACTTGCCTACCAAGCACTAAGCCAAGTGCTAAGGACACAAGTTCAATTCCCCAGCACCACAAAAAGCTGGGCGTGGTGGCACACGCCTGTAATCCCAGCACTCAGGAGGCTGAGACAGAGGGATCGTCCTGAGTCCAAGGCCAGGCTGGGCTCCATAGTGAATTAAGGACCAGTCTGGACTACAGAGCGAGACCCTGTCCCAAAAAAAAAGGGGGGGGGGCCTGGAGGAATGGCCAGGTGGTTACGGCGCTTGCCTAATAAGAGTTAATTACTTGAGTTCAATTTCCCCAGCACCACATAAGCCAGGTATAGTGGCATACACCTGTAATTCCAGCACTCAGGAGGCTGAGGCAGCAGGATTGCTGTCAGTCCAAGCCCAGACTGGGCTCCATAGTGAGTTCAGGACCATCCTGGGTTACAGAGTGAGACCCTGTCTCAAAAAAAGAAAAAAGAAGAAAGAAAAGAGAAAAAATTTCTTTTATGTTTTCACTGGAAAGGAAAGATGATGCTCAGTCTTGAAACATTAGAAGTGTACGAGTTGCTTTGTTACAATAAAACTAAATGTATACACAAAGGAAAAAAATTAATTTCAGGGATAGAAATAAGTGTTTTCCCCAGAAATACTTGACCTGGAGAGGTGGGGAACCAAATAATGAGAAAAAGTCCTCTGTAATACTACTGCACCAGAGATATTCTTTGTTGGTGGCTTGGTGTACACCCTTCCAGGCATTTCATTTATATATGGCCATATAAGCAGTATTATTCATAGCACACTCCAGCTGATTTTTTTCTGAACTTTAAAATATGTCATAGACATCTTTCATGTCTCTGCACATGGTCTTGTAGCTAAAGGTATTTATCAGGATTCTTCAGAGAAAAACCAATAGGTAACATTCACATGTACATGTATACATATGAAAACTGAAGACAGGATGCATATTTATATATACACATGTCTATATTTATATAAGTATGTGTATACACAGAAAGAGAGAGAGATGATAAAGAATTGGCTCATGCAATTCTGGAAACAGAAGTCCCAAGAGCTGCAATCAAAAGGCCTGAGAACCAGGAGAACACATGGTGTAAGATCTAGTCTGAGTGCAAAAGCAAAATAGACCAGTGTCCCAAATTAATTACCATCAGGCAAAAAGCTGATTTGCTCAATTCTATCCAGGCCTTCAATAGGTTGGAAGAAGCCTGCACACTTATGGAGGACAATCTGCTCCAGTCTACCAATTTATTTTAGTGCCTTCAGATTGCTATAACAAAATAAGAGAAACTTATGGGCAACAGAAATTTTCTTCTTACAGTTTTAAGGATTGATAACTCCAAGGTCAGCAGATTTTGGTTTAATGAGGAACCACCTTCTGATTCATAAATGGTGTCATCTTTGTCATTGCCTCGTAGAAGGAAGGAATGAGCTCTTTTGGCTCTATTATATATGGCCACTAATCCCATTCGTGAGAGCTCTGTCCTCCTGTCCTGGCCTAATCACCTTCTCAACGGCTTCTCTTGTTAATACCAACATGTTGGAGTATTGGATTTCAACAGGAATTTGGGAAAGACCCTAACAATCAGACTATAACCAATGTTAATCCTATCCACAACCACCTTCACAGGAAAATCAATGATTTCACCAAATATCAGAGTACACTACGGCCCATTCCAGTTGACATGTAAAATTAATCATTACACTAAAATCATCATCTCCCAAGTTAGGCTGCCTGAGTTCAAGCTCTGCTACCTACTACCTCTGAGAATTTAGGGAAGTGACTTAGCCAGTGTGTGCCTCCGTTTCCTCATCTGTAACGGAAGGAATTCATAATGGGTTGTGTTTCTGCACACCAAGTTTCCCACATTTTCCTGTTCCCAAGCCCTCTTGGGGACATAGAACAGCAACTACATTTAGCCTGAAAGTCCTATCCTTCTGGAATTGAGACTGGTTCAGGGAGAGGTAAGTGCTTCCCTAGGCCAACTTCTTAGCTTCCTCTTCTGAGTTCAGTGTCCTAAAGGCCACATAAGCCAAAAGCTGCTGTGGAATGTTCCATGTGGCACAAGGCTGCCTGGGGAATCAAGCCAACAAAGGGGAAAGGAGTGTAAGAAAGCCTAAACCATCTCCATGACCTTAGACCTTAAGTCTAAATTGGAAGCCAGAACCATCCCAATACCCAGTGAGCCTGAATAAAGAAGTGAAGTCCCACCTCCTGCCAGGGCGCTCCTCTTAGGCTCTAAGGCAGCTGCTGATCTGACTGGAGGCAGAGCTTTGCTCCCCTAGTTCTTCAGAGAATGGTCTTCATCTAAAATGGTACCTGGTGTCAAAAATGTTGGAGAAATGGTTAAAGATGTAGTACTTACACACAATGGAATACTCTGCAGCCATAAAGAAAGACAGATATGAAGCTTTTGAACGAAAATGGGGCCACCCTGAGTCAATAACGCTCAATGGAATGGACCAAGCACAACAGACAAACTATAGATGGGTGTCCCTCTTATGAAATGCACAAAATAATGACAGGAAAAGGCCCCAAAAATGAATGACAGGGTAGAAAGAGAGGCCATGATCAGCTAGGAAAGGGGGGAACCTCTAAAATGAGGTGGGCATTGACACTGATTCCCCAAGCCCCATGTCTCTACTGTGCTATAGAATTTGGAATTCATGTATTTACAAAAAAAAAAAAATGTTGGGGATCACTGCTCTAGGCTCTTCAGTTACGTCAACCAATAAATTTCCTTCTCTGAACACCAACATAAATTTGAATTCGATTTCAGCATGTTTCCATGCGAAAGGTCTTGACTATCCCAAATGGTACCTATGTCATAGATTTATTGTAAGCATTAAATTGTGACACGCAGGAGGAAATCTTAGCACAGCACATAGCACATAGGTAAAAACTCAATAAACATTTACTTGTTTCTTTTTGACGGTACTGACCACTCTACTGGTGAGCCCTTTAAAGAATTCCATCTTGGCCCAGTTATCCCACCACGCGTTCATTTATTTATGTTCATTTATTCATTCAACAGATACTTGTTGAGCACCTACTGTGTGGCAGGCGCACGGTAGGAGGTGCTAGAAAAAGTGAGTGGGGCGTAAGTTTCCCTTCATTAGTGATGCGTATTCTCTAGTATGGAGGCAAGCAATTTCTTTCAAATGTCTTATAGAACAGATTCAACTTTCCATGTTTAAAAACAGTTTTACAGTGAGCATCATCTTTGCCTGTTTGTCCTATTAATGTTTTAGATGATTTTCTTATGTGTTGAGTACTGGGGATCAAATGCAGAGCCTTCACTGAGCTACAACTCCAGTCCTTTTTCAAAGTTTTATTTTGAGACAGGGTCTTACCCAGTTGCTGCTAAGCTGAGCTCAAGCTTGGGATCTTCCTGCCTCAGCCCATACCCTCAACGAGTGTTGAGATTACAGGTATGTGCCACCATACCTGGCTTTAATTTAAAAAAAATAAAATAAAATAAAATAAGGTTCCACCATTTTGCCCAGCCTGGCCTCAAAAATCTGGCCTTAAGCAATCTTCCCTAGATTCCAAATTAGCAGGAACTCTAGTCCCAGACTGCCTCATGTGGCTTTTGGACATTTTTAGGAAAATAATTGTAAAATTTTTTTGTACTAAGGATTATACCCAGGGCCTCCACAGTGAGCTGCATCCCCAGATCACTTTATTTTGATTTGGGGCAGGATCTCACTAAGTTGCCTGAGATTGGTTCAAACTTGCGATCCTCCTGCCTCAGCCTCCCAGAGTGCTGAGGTGACAAGCCTGGCCACCAGGCCCTGCGGTGGTAGTGTTTAACATTCGTCATATGTGGCAAAACTTCCCTCCCAAAAGATTGTACCAATTTATACTCCTCTGAATAGTCAATGAGAAGTTAGGTTTTCCCGGGCCTCAGTATCCTGGGGATAGCATTATTCTCTTTAGTAATTTCCAGTGTAAGATTAAAAAAAAAAATAGCTCCTATTCTAGTTGGCATTTCTGGGTTATTAATGAGATGTATATCTGTATACATACATATATATGTGTGTGTATATATATATATATATATATATATATATATATATGCATGTAAATAAATACATGTAATTGATTTTAAAATCCTTTTTTCTTTTTGAGACAGGGTCTCACTCTGCAGTCCAGGCTGGCTCTGAACTCACTCTCTAGCCTGGTGCTGGCATTGGACTCAGAACAATCTGCCTGCCTCAGCCTCCCAAGTGCTGAGTTAAATTAATTTTTGTATAGTCTTACCTATGTCTTTTGTCCTTTTTATTTTCACAGAGGTGAATTTTTCTTATTATTTAGTTTCAGATATTCTAGTTCATATTAAGAATCTGAACTCTTTGTGATATATAACACATTGAGTGTTATCTCTCCATCGTTAGTCTCTGCACTGTATCTCAACTTTGGTTTTCACAAGTCTAAAAGTATGAATATTAGCTAATGTTTGAATTGCTAACATAGGCAGCTCTTCTAAAGGCCTGTAGTTGCTGCTTAAGGATTAAAAAAGAAAGAAAGAAAGAAAGAAAGAAAGAAAGAAAGAAAGAAAGAAAAAGGGCTGGAGGAATAGCTCAGCGGTTAAAGCGCTTGCTTAGCAAGTACTAAGTACCCAAGTTTGATTCCCCAGCACCATATAATCTGGGCGTGGTGGCGCACGCCTGTCATCCCAGCACTCAGGAGGCTGAGGCAGGAGGATTGCTGTGAGTCCAAAGCCAGCCTGGGCTGCATAGTGAGTTCAGGAACCGCCTGGACTACAGAATGAGACCCTGTCTCAAAAAAAAAAAAAAAAAGAAAGAAAGAAAGAAAGAAAAAGAATCAATTTTGTGGGGAAAGAGAGGAGATGGGGAGGGAGGAATGACAGAATGGGATCGGACAAGGGAAGTAAATCTGATCAGGATGTGTTACGTATACACACCAATTCCTCAGGTTGAATGTAGTTATCATGCATGGCAAATGCATACTAATAAAAAGAATAATTAAGAAAACAAAATTTTATTCTAAAAAAAGAGAATTAAAAGGGAAAAGACAGAAAATTGCACGGTGGTAGGAGGCAGGTGGCAGAAGGAATCCTGGTCTCAGGCTGGCTACCCTGCCTCTCCCACCTTATGTCAGTCTGAGGCAAATGACCAAGGCCTCCATGGGTCAACCAAGCCTGCATGGTGCCAGGCTTGTGCTCCTTGGACTGAGCCATCTAGGAAAAGGTGCCCAGCCTTCCTGAGTTCCTGTCTAGAGGTTCTTAAAAAAAAAAAAAAAAAAAGCCAAAAGCCACAGCCCATAGCTCTGTGAGCCCCCAGAGACTGGCCTGACATTTACCGTTAAGTCTTTTGCTCGGATTTATAGAGATCACTTCTTTTAGGCTGAGTGGCATCACGTGTACCAGGCAGGCATTGCACTAGGGAGCCAGCAGTGGCAGAGTAAGTGGCTCAGGAAAATGGTTCTGTGGTCTCAGAAGAGACTCAGATGTCCAGGATGAGACCGAAAAGATGAAGTTGGTGTCTTAGCTTGTGCTTCCCCAAAAACTCCCCCTGGGATGGGAACTGGAAGGTGAAAAGACCATGCATGGGGTAGCAAGGAGGCAGGGAGAGAGCATGTGGCGAGCCAGCTGTTTCTGGGAGAGGCCAGAGCAAAATCAGAACTTCACATTAACCCACCTGAGGATCAGGAAGAAGCAGCAGCGTCAGTCCACTGTTGACAGAGGTCACAGCACTCCAACCTGCCTTTGCAGGCAAAGCAGCTTCCCTGACCATGCCCCTGGGCAAAGATGCACAGAGGGGACAAGGCATGTGAACAGGGCATCTACGGCATCCACTACACCTAAAGACAGCCCATGTCTGTGTGTGTGTGTAGACTTGGGGCATGTGATATTTCTAAAATTATCCAGGGGGCACACGTCTGTAATCCCAGCACTCAGGAGGCCAAAGCAGGAGGGTTATTATGAGTTTGAGACCAGCACGGCAAGTTCAAGGTAAGCCTGGACTACACACTACATAAAGAGACTGTACTAGTTTGGGTTCTTTCAAAAGACAGTATTTACAGATTTTATCACAAAAAGGTCTATTAGGAAGGCTTACAAATCCAAGGATAGAGGTGGTCCACGATGGCTGCTCAGCTGTGGAGTAGAGCTCCTGTCCGGGACGGCAGGACAGTCAGTGAGGTGAGAGCCTGCTGTAGATCTCAGGTGAAGACCAGAGCCTGAAGATTGGGGACTGAAGAGCAGCAACGGGCAGTTAGGCACAAGTCGAGACTAGAGCGAATCTGTGCTGACGATCTGAGGCGTGTAGCAGATCGGCATCCGTAGACAATTGCGAAGGCGAGAGCTTTCCCAGAGGAAGAGACCGTGACAATCTTCCCTCTTCCTTCCTTTTATACCACTGGAGTTCCAGTTGGCCCTCCCACATCTGGCTGGGTGCTCTTCTCATTGGCTGGCCCACAAATCACTCACAGTCTAATCCAGACCAGTTCTTGATCCCCAATCTAGGGTGGTTGCCAAATCCTAATCCTAATGGAAGTGTGGTTCCTAATTCCCTCAAGTTGGCATAATCCCTTCAACGGACACAGAGACCCGGTTTTTTTTTTTTTTTTTAAGAACAACAAAAACAAAAATTTATCCAGGGTTTCCTTCCTAACGGTGTGATTGATTGGGTAAGCCAGTTGCCTTAACAGGACTTAAGGAGCAGAGTTCAGGTTACAATTGAGATTAAAGAAATAGGGTTCTATGACGGGCACTCGGGCTATTATTCTTGGCCTGAGTTACACAGGTAGGAGAGGGTGATCAGGGCAGGATGGTAGCCCGGTCATTGTTACTCCGAGGCACATGACAAGGACCAAGCACAGGAAGGCTCCGTGTAGGAAGTCTGGTTTGCATCAGATCCTTGTTGCCTGGGGCTTCTTCCCAGCAGCCAGGGAGCGGGTGAGGCGCAGGCTGTGCCCTGCCATCTGTCCTCCTGGCTCCATTCCCTGGCAACTGCCCGCCTGTGTCTGCTCTCTGCTCTGGAGGAGGAGGCATTCCTCCACGGCCCATCGGGCAGGACGAGGAGCCGTGCCCTCGCCAGGGCTGCACCACATGATGGATTCGATGATTATGACTTTCTGATGTGGGGCTGCTCAGTCATGTAGCAGACTCAGTCCCATCTGCTGTGTGTTTCTTCAAAGAGCTGCTGGAAGGAAAAATTCACACGCTGCTTTGCTTGGTGGGCGCATATCTGCATGTGTGTGTATACACCAAGGTACAGTTGCATACACAGGTATGAACTTAGGCATGTGGCACATGTGCTTTCATACATGTGTGTCACAAACGCTGGGAGTTCCTTCCCATGATGATCCTATTACCTCAGATCATGCAGCAAATAAGGCATTAAAGTATTACACTACTGTTGTTCAAATGTTTTCCAGTAACTACAGTAAGTGCTTTACACACATTGGTTATTCTTTTTTTTTTTTTT
>PVKB01005257.1:0-104193 GCA_004027205.1 Ctenodactylus gundi
AAAAAAAAACAAAAACAAAAACCCACAGAATATAACCAGTAAAGAAAGTGCTGGGAGTTCCTCTAATCGAGACTTATGTGATATTTGGGGAAGTGCAAAGTCTCATGGTGTTTCTGGGGACTGAATAGCTATTGACCTTTCTCTGAGCATGAGTGAACTTCTACAACCCCTATTCCAGTAGTCAAGCCAGGAAAAACTTTTTCATGAATACAAATACCAAAAGGATTTTTTTATTCAAAGGAAGAAACAAAGACCTTCAGAGCTGAGTAAAAACAGTAAGATAAGAGCATGGTTAGAATTTCAGACAATCAGATAATCAGTTTAAGGGAGGTGATTCCCCTCTCCTCTCCTATTGATTAATTTAACACAGCATAAAAATATATCTATAAAATATTATTCCCAAGCAAATGAACAGGACATGGCCCCATCCTTTGGGATTTCCTTGGCCAAAAATGATGTACACAACCTATGATCCTGCCCACAGCTCTGGCCAGGCTCCAAGCTTTAAGATAAAAAAAAAAAAAAAAAAAAAAAAAGGCCTGTCTTATTCAGGAGAGGGAGGGTAAGCAGTTGGTGTCAAGAACATGAGGAGGAGTTTCTCCACTGAAAGATGCCCGCTTGGGTTCGTTGGTCAAAGACAGGTGAGCTACATGTGTACCAGAATTCTCTGCCTCACCACAGAAGAATGAAGCCATAATACTCGCTGGAAGACAGTAGGCCATATTGGGACATTCCTCCAGTCCATGCTGACTGGGTCTCTAGTTGGCTGCTGGCAGGTTCAGGATGTGACAGTTCTAAAGGAAGTGAACTTGGTGTCTCCTGCAAGCCAGATGGGGCCGAGGGACGGTGAGCAGATGGTTCTGTCCCTCAGTTACTCAGGCCACATGGATCTTTCTCGGAGTACTGGGAAGAAAATATACAAGCAATCCTGCGAGTGTCTTCTTCAGACAGGTTGGGAGGGAGCGATTTAGGTCTAGGTCGAGAGGGCCTCTGGGAGAGGGCTCCACTGGTAGCTTCACTCTTGCCCTGGAGAGGAAGAAGTCATCTGGGTTAGTACTGAGAATATGACACCAATGGATGACTTTGGTTTCTCATGTTTTGGCCTTTGGCTAATATTTATATGGAGCTGACTGGTTTACAAACACTTGATCTGTGTAACTGTCACCACAACCCCAAGAGGTAGGTGCACCATTCTTCCCGAAGAGTGATGAGGCTACAGTCAGGCAGAATAAACTCAAGGCCTCGAGGCTCTGAGTGGCAGAGCTTGAGACAGGAATCCCAATTTAGAAGGAGGCTGAAGCCAATCAAGGAAGAGGCAGTGCTGAAAGGAACGGGACAGCCCTGCAGGAAAATCCCACTGACTTCACAGCATGCAGGTTCTCTACAAGCAGGTCTTTTTCCTGTCCCCAAATTCTGTAAGCTGCCACCTTCCTTGGCTGACAGAGCACCGACAGCCCAGACAGTACGTATCATCAGTGTGGTGGAGACTATGGGCTGAGACTTGGCTAGAGTTGTTTCTGGGATCCCTCTTGATTTCTTTAGCCTATCGATGCCTACTGTGAAAGGGAGACAAAAGTGAGCAGGACTCAGTTCCTACCTTGACAGAGAGAGAGAGAGAGAGAGAGAGCGAGAGAGAGAGAGAAAGAGAGAGAGCGAGAGAGAGAGAGAGAGAGAGAGCGAGCGAGAGAGAGAGAGAGAGAGAGAGAGAGAGAGAGCGAGAGCGAGCGCGAGCTATCTACCCAAGGACTTAGCATAGCAGCCAGCACGTGGTAAGGGGAGCAGAAGTTTGGCATCTTCATCCTACTGCTGAAGTGTCAGTTTCCCAGCCATGAACTAGGGTAGTGGGTGGGCAACTCTGAGGGTCCCTGCCAATCGACAATTCTAAATGCTAAGGAAAGGAGTACAAGCTGAGCAGGCTTTCCTCATGGCCAAGAGTGAGCAGTGCTAGGACTAGGCCGCACAGCAGAGACTAGCAGATAGCCCAGCATCCTCGGCAGGCTAGGCAAAAAGGAAGAAGAAAATCTACTCTGCTGGGTTTTGGTTCTTCCTTCTAAAATATCAGAAGTAGGGATAAGGGCAAGCTCAGTAGTTAAAGTGCTTGCCTGGTAGGCACAAGGCCCTAGGTTCAAATTCCCAGCACCACATCCAGATCAGGTGAGTGTGCTGGTGGACAACTGCAATCCCAGCGCTTGGAGACTAAAGCAGAAGACTGCCATGAGTTAGAGGCCATCTGGGCTACACAGTGCTCAGGATGAGCTGGGACTACCGAGTGAGACCCTGTCTCAACAACAATAACAACATAAAATATGGGAAGTAGCTGCATGGTGTAATGTTAGCCTCTCCTGCTGTCCTCCCCACTAACTGCGTGCTTCTGCAGGGCATGGACTGGCTCCAACTCACCTGACCCCAGTTGGACCAGGTCCAAGATGGGAACATGGCAGCTGCTAGACTAGTGAATGGGTAGGACCCAACTATGGACAACTGCCTCATTTATTCTTTGAACCTGTATTGTCGCCTACTGTGGGCCAGGCTGTTAGTGAAATTTAAACCTTTCAGGGTCTCTGTAGCCCTTTAAGCTTTAGTATATCTCTCTTTGTACTCCCAAGATCCAAGATGGGTACTCCCTGCGGTAGTTGAGACTTAGGAGTGACACAAGTCCCTTTTCAGTCCTCTGGCTGCAGTACAGATCAATCTTCTGGATCACCAGTCATAACTTACTTTCTACTTCCTTCTCTGCTACACTCAAAGGAAAGTAGGGAGATGTTTCTTTTATAAGCTAAGTGGGAAAATCGACCTAAAAGCTTGGTCTTCTGTCTCAAATCCAAAATCAGGGCTTTGCTTCTCCATATGCCAGGAGAAAAATAATTTGCATTTTGTGTAGAATTCGGTGTGTCTTATTTTCCATGGCCACAAGGGCTAACTACCTGTTCATTAAATAACCATAAAGGGTCTGTTTTAGTGAAGGTTTAGCATCAAACCTTTCAGGAGCCTTTAACCTACTCAACTTGGTCAACTCTTACGGAAACAGGCAGATATGGTTCTTGTCCTCAAGGGGCTGCTCAGACTAGTGGGAAGACCAACAGTGACCTACCCAGTAGTTAGAGATTTGGCCCGGAGCTTGAAACCACTAAAAAAAGGAGGAGTTACTAACAGGTGGGAAGCTCTAGGGAGGCCTCACACAGTGCTAGGATCCAAGACAGGCAGAGTTTTTATAGAAGCCAGGTGGGGTGAGCACCATCCATTAGGGGAAGAGTGTGAGCACAGGTCTCATGTATCTCTAAACCCAGCTACCTGGGAGGTTGAGACAGGAGGATCCTAAGTTCCAGGCCAGCCTGGCAATTTGTTATCACTTTGTCTCAAAATAAAAAGGATAAAGAAAAAAAGTGGGGATGTAGTTCACTCCCTGGGCTCAAATTTCAGTATCAAAAAACAAAAGCAAAATAAAGCAAAAAACAAACAAACATGCTTTTGTTATAAGAGGCCAATCTTAATCTGATCCCCAGCCAGGCTATAGCATGTGATCTGCTCCAAGTTTACCCTAAGTCCCTACATTAGAGCTCCAGTCATGGCGTTGTTACTATCCAAATTCCCACTCCGTGTCCACTACCTACTGCCTTCCCACTTCCTGTGAGGGCCATTCCCAGACAGGCCTGTCCCACAGGGCCAGGACTTACCCCTCACCCCAGCCCTCACTCCACACTGGGGCAAGATTCAATTTGAATTCCTGCTCTGCCAGGGAGTGAATTCCAAGTCCAGACTCTGGAGTGGGTTGGGCTAAAGTGACACGTCCGCAAGAGCTCCTGACTCTAGCCTCTGGCCTGTGGGCACCTTCCTGCTAACCTTCAGTCTGCGACAGGCAGGTGCCAGCCAGTTCTGGCTGCTTTCCCTGACTTCTGCACATCCTTAGACAGGTTGCTCATTTCTTTCCAAGTGCTTTATATGGCCACTAGAGACTCTTTGCCCTTTGGGTCTCTTCCTGGGCTCTACAGAGGGATAAGGATTTGGTGGCTCAAAGAAATGAGGCCAGGAAGAGAAGCTCAGCCATGAGAAAGAGGACCCTTGTGCTCAGGAAGTTCCCTCACATCCCTATTGGCCTGGGTGACTCTGTGGAGAATGAGGTTTTTCTACCACACTGTACATCTTTCAGGAGTCCATGGGCTTATGAAAGGCAAATCAAAGGATAGAAAAATTCTTTGGGCTCCAGGGATAAAAGCAGCAGCCCCGAAGCTCTGAGACTTACAGGCAGACAGGCTGTAACTGCTGAGGTGAGGGCTGTAGTGGTCTGACCTGAGCACAGGCAACTGCCAGAGCCCAGGGTGACTCTTCACATGGCCGGGACTGCCCTGCAGGGGAACCCTTCACAGTGCCCACTCCTGACTCTAAGCTTTGGATCATGGCCCTGTATCTTAGCATTTCTTGCCTACCGGAACCTCCTTTGCCCTCCATATACACCAAAATGGAACAGTATAAAATGGAAGATGTTTGGATAACAATGATAATAAAATTAATAGTGGCCACTATCACAAAAGGCGAACACAATAAAAATAATGTCTACATCTTATCAGAAACAATGGAAGACTGAAAAATGTCAAATAATATCCTTAAAATGCTAAAAGTGACAACAACATTCAAATTAGAATTCCAAATCAAGTGGAGGAAAGTATTTTATAGATGAAGGCAAAGGAAAGATATTTTCAGACAACTGATGCTGAGAAAATTAGCTACCAGTAGGTCTACACTGTGAAATTCTAAAGAAGTTTTTACAGCTGAGGAGAAATGGTCCCAGGTAGCAACCAGTGTGGGAAAAAGCAATAAAGAAGGCTAGAAATAGAAAATACATGGATCAATAGGAAAGACAATTTGTCTTAAAAATCTTCAAAGGGAGGCCATTATTAAGACTCAGATATGGAGAGCTAAAAAATTAATCCCTAAATAAGACTCAATCAAAAATGAAAATAAATAGAATACAATTCTCAAAAGAAGTGGTACAAAAGGCCAGTACTTATATGAAAAGATGTTCAGCATCTTTAGCTGTTAGAGAAATGCAATCAAAACGACACTGAGGTTCCAGTTTACTCTAGTAAGAATAGCTAGCACGAAGAACCCCCCAAAATTAATGCTGCTGAAATTGTGTGGAAAAAGGAATCCTCCTACACTCCTGGTGAAACTACAAACTACTACAACCACTATGGAAAAACCTGAAAATTGATACTCCATTTCAACTAGTGATACCTCTTCTGGGTATCTTCCTCAAAGATTTAAAAACATTCTATTGTGGTGATACATGCATGCCCATGTTTATGGCAGTAAGCTTATAATAGGTAAATCTTAGAAGCAGCCTATAGATGTCCAGATGAATGGAAAATGAGAATGTGGCTTCTATTCACAATAAAGTACTACTCAGCCATAAAGAAAAATAAGTTCTGAGTCATTTGGGAGAAAAATGGATATGCCAAGCAAAATAAACACAGAAGGTTGAATATCACATGGTTTCTTTTATATAAGCAAAATATAAATAGCTAAAAGAATAAAATAAAACAGAGGTGACAGGAAATAGGGAATGGAATTAAATGGAATGGTGATCTGGGAAGAGAGATGAGAGGGTGGAGAGGGGAAGAGGAAATAAAAAGGTTTAGGATGTATTTTGTAGATATCAGCCTCCCAAGCTGAATGGGATTATTATGTGTCATAAGTACATACTAATAATGATTTTGTAAAACAGATGCAATATGCTTATGTACCAATTCTCTAGGATGATATAATTGTATGTCACACACATAGACCAGAAATTTTTTCAGTGAAAAAAGAGGTCTCAAATTCTGACACTATTATGGTAGTTTTTCCTCCAATATGATTCACAATAAAATCCAGAATAAACTGTTAAGTATAAGAAAGTTAATGAAGTTTTGACTTAACCCAGGGTGACTACATAATGCCTTAACATATCTAGTTGTTAGAAATATTTTTTCTCTTACTTTTTGGTGTCTCTATTTTCTAGTATTAGACTAATTAGCAGAGAGAATCTCTAAGGAATAATGACATTTGAGATAATGGTATAAACACTGGGCACGTTCAGAGATGGGCAGAGGGACACCTCCAGGGGAGTCCTGAGGTGGAGCCTGCCGGTGCCAAAACAGGCCATTCTGGGCAAACTGTGATGACACTGGCTACGCAGAAGTAGATCTCAAGGAGAGAAGTATCTCTGAGAGCAGCAAATAATGAAGTTTTGCTGTAAGAAAGAAAAAAACCTGAGTAGTGTATGAGACGTGTCTTCCCAAAACTCAACTTCCCATTTAGTAGAAGCGAAGATTGTCATTTCTCCATCTTTAGTACTTTGTATCTCATGTTTTAAAAGCCAAGGGTAGATGTCTCCTGGGAGCAGGCACATCATGAAGCAAAAACAAAAACTGCAGCTCTGCTTGGCAGGTGAGGGAGGACAGTTCAAAGTGGCTCACAGACCTTTCCTGTGGTATGCGAGTCAGTGACACCCCATCCCCTTGGTTAGGAGGGCAGGAGGGATAAGGTGCCCAATTCTTATCATCATACGATAAGTCACTCATTAGTAACCTGATGTTACCAATTAAGGACCCCAAGATTCAGAAAAGCTCAAGGCACTTGCCCAAGATTATGTACTTACTTACTAGCAGAAACAGTGTGGCACTCTATGGTTATCTTACTCCAAAGCCTGAGCCTGGTATATGGACCCAGCCCTTAGGTCCCACCACAAATGTTCTGGCCACATGTGGGAAAATGCAGAGAGGAAGGAGATGAACTGGTGACCAAATTCCAGAGGAGGAATAAAGGACACAACTGGCCTCTGGGAAAGTACATAAAATGCTTAAACTATTTTATCTATTTAACTTACTGACAGGCTTCACTAAGTGCTGATACCTGAGGCTACCTTGAGCCTAACGATCCTCATGTCTCAGCACCACTCCTGGGTAGATGAAATCTACTTAAAGGAAGGCAAATTGGCTAGGCAATACTCCCTGAGTCAAGTGGCAGGATCTTCAAGTAGTGTAAGAGAAAAGCAGAGTTTAGTTATAAGTCGAGATTCACTTACAGGCTCAATCATCTTGAGCAAGTAATTCAGCCTTTATATATCTCAAGTTTTTAAATACATGAAAAAGAAATAGCAATGCTGAATAGGAAGCACTGAGCCTCAATTTCCTCACTCACTACAGAGGGTACTGGCACTATACATCTCACCAGGTCATTGGAAGAGTTATATGATTTTGAACATGTACAGTACTCAGGATAATGCCTACTGCAAAGGAAGTTGGACTAGGGTTACTACCACAACTAATAATAAACAAGCCAGTATGTTTTGCTCATGACGTGTATCAGTCTCTGAAATTCTTTTTTTTTTTTAAAGCTCCGTGAGGCAGGAGCTTTGTGCCTGACTCACCGGGGGCTTAGAATAGCCTTGCTCATAGTACTACTTCAGGTGCCTTCTCCATCCCTGGAATTGCTCTGGTAAGGTCACCAGTGGCCATCATGCTGTCAGATCTGAAGACAACTCATCCTTTCTTCAGCACACTTCATGAATTCTTTAAAATTTAAATCTGATTTCTCCCTTGCTTTACAATCTGTAGTAGATATCCTTGCATTTAGAATGGTATGTCTAATTTGTAGCTTGCTGAGGGGCTTTTGCCCTTGATTTTTGAAAAAAAAAAATGCCACAATGAACAATTTTAAAGAAAGTTTTAGTATTTATAAAATGTACAAAAATACATACATAGCACAATAACTATATTATATATTTTACAGGGCTGGGGCAATAGCTCAGCAGTCAAGCGCTTGCCTAGCAAGCTCAAGGCCCTGAGTTTGATTCCCTAGCACCACATAAGCTGGGGGTGGTGATGCATGCCTGTAATACCAGCACTTAAGAGGCTGAAGCTGGCCAGGGCTACACAGTGAGTTCAGGACCAGCCTGGACTACAGAGTGAAACCCTGTCTCAAAAATAAAATAAAAAATATATTTTATATGTGGCTCAAGGCAAAAAATAAAGCAAAAATAAATGGCAGGCTGTGGAGTGGACATGCCTGATTATAATAAACCTAAACCCTTTTCCCAAGGTTTACATATCCGATGGGATCTGGGTCTGTCCAGTTCATTAGAACAGTCACTGGGTCCTATGCCACTAGCTTTAATCATGTCAAGCTCGTTTCAGCCCCAGGATTTTTGCATTGTTTCTGCTTGGAATACTTTTCTCCAAGTTCCTTATGTGGCTGACTGCTTCTCAGTACAGGGCAGTCGTCAGATTTGAAACCAGATTTTTGAAATAAATTTAACAACCAGGCTGCTTGGGTTCCAGCTCTGGCTCTACCACTTATTGTGTGACTAGGTGCTATCTGAGCTTTCTATGCCACAGTTTCCTCACCTTAACACAGGGGCAGCATCAGTATGTTTCTCATTGGGCTTCTAGTTACATAAGCTGATATGAAGTACATGGAAGAGCACACGGAAAGCACTCCTCTGATGCCACAGTGTATAATGCTTGTCACATTTTGTACCTATTTCATATTTATGATCTGTGCTCCATGAAAAGACAATTTCCTATGTACTATCACAGGCTCACCACCAAAGGTAATGCTGATATGTATTGAATACATAGGAAAGTAATTCATATTTTCTTGACATCCGCAACAAAGGTCAGGTTCTATGCCAAGACAGGAAAGCGGAAAGCTGAAATTTGTATTAGAATTTCAACCACCTCACCCAGCTGCATAACAAATATCTATGAAGTGCTTTATAACTAGTAAATGGGTACTCTTTTCACCCAGGCCTTGCTCATTCACTGTGGTGTCCTGAGGACACATGTCCTGGTTGCAGAGTCCTCCACTTTTGCCTATGTTTGCTTACCTGGCGCTCTCACAGCACTCAGTACACATCTTAGCTGACTCTTGCCTTTATGCTCCGTGCTGCTTACCCTTCCGTGTCAGTCTCAGCCAACCACGCCCAGCTCCTACATCTGCTCAGCTCCTTACCCACCACTGGGCACAGAGAATTTGCTCAGTGCAAGCATAGTCACTGCCAACGTCTTTCCATGAAGACAATCCAGGGCAGCTCTGCACTCTGGAAACCTTCAGGGAGGCCATGATGACTCTATTGGAGAGGGAGGTCAGTGGCTGTTTTCTTACCTGATCGGCCGTGGCTGGTGGTGGCAAAGCTGTAGAGAGTGAGAGCATCCGTAGGGAGGCCTCCAATTGCTGGGGAGGCAAAAAGAAGTTGGGTACCACGATGGGTTCTGGGCTGTCATGGTGGTTAAGGGATAGACACCCAGTAGTTTATCCTTGGCTGTCTCTCCACTGTCCTCAATTACATCATTCACATTTCCCCCAGTTGTTCCTGTCCATAATCCTTGGGTCATTAAAGGTTCCCTTTTAGGGGCCAACTGCCTACTCCTAATAGGTCAGTCTACATTTTATTCAAAGAAATCCTGTCTCTTCCTGGGAGCCCTTTCATAATCGATCTTTCCTTCCTCATTATCTTAGAGCTCAGCCTACCACATGTAAGAATGCTTAGTCTGCCCCTCAATATTCCTCATGTTTCTTAATGGCAGAGTGAGGTTTTCTTCAGTTATCTTGGTAACTCCCTAGAGCCCTACATGAGGCCGATAAGAGGCAGCAAGGGTTGCATATTTACAGAAGCCCCTGGGTTAAAAACTAACCTGTTAAGAGGTCAGACAGGCAGGGGCTGGAGGAATAGTACAGCAGTTAGAGCACTTGCATATCAAGTTCAAGGTCCTGAGTTTCCTTCCCCAGCACCGTATACACTGGACTTCGTGCCATATACCTGTAATCCCAGCATTCAAGAGGCTGAGGCAGGAGGACCGTCATGAGTTTTAGACCAGTCTGGGCTACTATGCAAGACCCTGGCTATATGCCACTCGCCCCCCAAAAAGAAGGTCAGGCAGATAACAATGGGGGTGGTGCTGAGAAGGTGGCTCCAGGGCTATCACCACAGCCAGGAAGGAGACACCTGGTGGTGCTGAAGGATGCTGCCTGACTGTTCTGTGATTATATTCAGAAATGAGGCTGTGTGCAGAAAAGGCTGTCAGTGGCCAAGTCTGGATATGAGCCCTAGAAGGCAAATATTAATACTGTAGCTTATACTTCTCTCTTGTATCTACTTATGGTGCTGTATTAAAAACATTATTTTACAAATACAGTGTCCCAAAAAATGTTAATTCTTCGTATGTGTGATTTTTGGGACACCCTGTATGTTTAATTTAATGCCTGCATAATTTTCCTCATAGCATGAGTTTTTATTTCAAATATGAGAAATTCATCCTGAGCAAATATTTAGATATTTTCCATTTTTAATATTTCTATATGGATGTATGGTGACCTTTGGGACCTTCTGAACTAAAGCAATGGGTGGCTTAGCTTAACTTTCAGTGATTTGGGACTATTGTGATATTCCCATTTTTTTATTTCTGCTTAGTGAGTTATGTATGGCTCTGATTCAAGTTCATTTAACAATTTTCTATTTTATCATTGCTCTTCCATGTTAAGCTCTGAACTCCAACAGGGCATAGATGATCTCTTTCACTGCCCTATTCCTGTCACCTAACATGATGCCTGTGACAAAGTATTCAGTAAATATTTTGCTGAATCAAATGAAATGTATCCATGTCCAGCTTAAGTTCAAGTCACTGTTTTTTTCTGGAGGTGGAGGTGATTTGGAAGAACTGAGGGAAGAGTATTTTGATCCAAGCCCTTTCTGGAAGCACAGATGAGGCACAAATTTTCCATTTAGGAAAAGATCAACTCTTCTGTCCCCATCCCGTTGAGTCCAAACTTAGATTTACTTCAGGAAGCTCACTGTTTATGCCTCAATTTCTTTAACATAGATATAATAACGTGGGGAGAAGTGGCCGGTTCTGGCAGTCCTCACCAGGCTCATTTTGTCTGGCTTGCTATTACCATTACTTAAGAAGAAAGCCCGCGAATACACGTCATTCCACCTTTTACTGGCCCTGTCCTCACTTCAGATTGCTACCCTTGGTCTGAAGCTCCCAGCAGTTTCTGCTCAGACTGCTGTCTTGGTGTCTCCCAGCTCAGCTCAGCACAGCTTCTGTATGGTTCTGGTTTGCTTTGTCTGGCTTTTATACCCAGGCAATGACCCAAATGGAAACTGGCAGCCTCTCCGAAACCTGTCTCTTTACGCGCCCAATAAACGACACCATTGCACTTGGTATCTCCCTCCCTCTCTTCCTCTGCCCTTCTATCTCAGCCTCTCCCAAGCCTCCTCATAGGGCAGTCTGTCCTTTCAGTCAGATTTCCTGCATCTTTAGTTAGTGCATGTTCTCCAAATGGTCTTCTGGCTTCTAGCCTCTCTGATCTTGCCTCTACAAGTACTGGGTGAACTCTCTAAACATATAAATCTGATATCACACTGTTGCTTAACAGTTCATACTTACAAACATTATTTATGCACAAGGCACTGGGCTAGGTAGTTTATAGCATTAATTTTTCCAACTCCCAAAATACCATTAATACCTCAGTTTTATAGACTGGAAAAGTGGTACTAATTTGTTTCCAGGATGGAGTCCAGCACCTCGGCCAGGATCTAGACAGCTATCTAAGATCCAGACTCTGCCTCATCTTCCACTATTTCATTTAGCACCAGGTTCTAGCCACAGTAAACTGCTGCACAGAGGCTAGGCCTTTTCACCTGCATGTGCCGTTTGCCCTGGTCAGAACTCTCTCTCTGCTCTACTGACATATGCCTGTTGGTCTTTAAGGTCCAGGTCTCAACATTCTTTTACTGAGATACTTTAAGCAAAGTGATGGAATTTTCCTCCCCTTGCTCCCAGGTTTTACCCCACAACTGCAACAATGAATTCTCGTTCCCTGTTTACTTGAGAGACTCTTAACCAGATAGTGGGAACTCAAGTAAAGTTTAAGTTTGTCCTCAGAAACCAGCACACGTCCTACCTATATTCACTTTCTGAAAGAATGATTGGCTGAGAAGGCCTGAATGCCCAGGACCTGTGCCAGCTCCTTCCCAAGCCATATTCTATGTACAAATAAACTGACCGTGAGGGCAGAAACACCAGGAGGCAGGACAAGCAAGCCTAGAATGAACTTTCCTGGAGGTCATCTGTTTTGAGTCCTCAGTCCCTAGCCATCTGCACAGTAGGTCCTTCCTGAGCCCACTGTTCCACTGTTAGGTTTTTCTCTGACCTTTATCAAGAATCACATTAGGGATGTGTATAAATCCTGTGATGTGTTTCTACTTGTTTGATTTTCTTAATAATCTTGTAAAACTGTGGTATTTCAATTTCACCTAAAATCCTGAAGCTTGCTTTTAGTGCCAACTATGCACTAGATGAACTGGATAAATCAGGTAGGCAAGCTTATGAATATGTTACCACCACCTAAACCCAGTTCAAAATGTGCTTCAGAGGACTGGTGTCAAGGTAGGTCTGTAGCATCTGTCATGAAGGAAGGGACTTCTCTCTCCCCTTAAGCATTCTGTGAGGGTAGGCACTGCTCACACCAACACCTGGCTAGTCTAACACTAGCATCCAAAATGCCTGGAGATGGCTTACGGGGGCATGTGCGGGAAACACCAAAGGATACAGAGGGAGGCTGTGCCTTGTGGACACCTTTGGTCCAGTCATCACCTGCTTTTGCCTCGTGTTAGGGGGCTCCATGGGTGGCTCCTTATTGTTATCCCTTGTGCTCTGGGAGACCAGGTGCAGAGGGAACTTTTCAAAGCTATCAGAAGAGTCACTGAGCTCACTGGAAGCAGCTTCTTTGTCGGCTACGGCCTCTTGCTTGGGCTCCTTGTCCTGATCTGCATGGGGTGAGTTCCACTCAACAAAAGTATTGTTCTGTTGGGTTCCTGAGAGCTGGTGTGGGTTAGGCTGAGGTCTGGAAGAGGTAAGTTTAATACCAACCCTGGCCTTAGAAGCCCCACCCTCATAAGCAACAAAACTTCGGCTGGGAGAACCCTGAGTAGGCAGATGGCGATTGACAGCCTTTTTTGGGCTGGACAGAAAGCTATTTCTGACCTTGAGCTCCTCTTTGGGCAAAGATTCTTGGGAAGGAAAGGAAGGGTCTTCTTTCTGCATCTCATCTGCCTGAGGGCTGATGACCTCACTTGTGTCTGAAAAAAAACTAGACCAAGGACTAGTTTTGTCTGTTATGGTGGTGATCTCGTTTAGGGTCCTGGGCTCAATGATGTCTTCTTCATAGTCCTCATCACTGTAGGCTGGTCCTGCTTGGGTATCCTCTTGACTCTGCATTCTTGTACCAGGTACTGCTTGTCCCAGGGTTTCATGAACAATTCCGCCACCATCAGAAGTTTCCTTTAGAGCAGAGGAAGGTAGGGAATTTATGTCTTCCTCTGAAACTCTTGCCAATGGCTCATCTGGAGCTGTGCTTCGTTCTTCCACGGCCTCTGCATCCTGAGCATCTGGAAGGGTGGTGACTTCATGGTTTCTACTCCTGCCTTGGTGAGAAGTCAATCCTTGAGAATTCTTGGTGATAGTCTGCAGGTCTGAATAGCAACAGATACCACTTTTACTAAAAAGCGGGTCCACAGACCAGAGCTTCCACACCGGCCTCTAGCTTCAAAAGCATCCTTGCAATCAGACTTTCAAGAAACCTGAAAGCAGTTACTTCACCCAGGAATCAGTAAAACTATTTTCACAGAAGTACAATTTTTATTACTTTATTATAATATTGGGGGATCAAAATTTAATCTATTGATGGCTGTGGATACATCAATAGAGTTGCTTTCAGACACTATCTGCACATACTTAGGAATTCTTGGGAGCTGTGATTCCTGGCAGGCCTGTTCATGCTTGCATTTATTCAGTAATTACCTATATTAAACACCAAAATAAAAATCTTATTTATTTACCTATTTGGTGATAGTTATTAAAGCTATCTATTTTATTAAATAAATAGAGGTTAAGAGTCACCTGAGGTCACTTTTCTGGGTGAACAGAGTCATACACAGTCCAGCTATGGGGGTACATACTTTGTATTCAGTTAGTGAAGATGAGCAAGAGGATCGCCTGTGTCTAGGAATGTGGGGCTGGCTTGGCCAACCGAGTACAGTCCTGTCTCCACAGGGGGAACAATGTCCAGTAAATGACACTATGTTTTTATATTTGCATGGTTCCTTATTTATTTATTTATTTATTTTTGAGATAAAATCTTGTGGTGTAGCCCAGGCCAGGCTTGTACTTGCTATATAGCTCATGTTGGCCTCAAAATTGCAATCTCCCTGCATCAGCCTTTCCAGTGTTAGAATTACAGGTATTACCACTGTATCCTAGAGTTTGCATGATTCTTTGAGAGGAAAACATCTGGAGGTAAATTTGACTCCTGTTCGGGACCCACACTTCCATTACCTAATAGAGGAATCAGCCTCAGCAGGTGCTAGACATTTGCAATATTTAGGTCTCAAAGGAGAATCAGTAGACCATGAAAACAGAATATTCCTATCTGGAAACAGAAACAGGCATGAGGAAGCAGACTTGCTTGGTCCTGGTCCTCTGGTCTGAACTGCCCTTTCTGTCTTGAGGTAGTCTTCGTGCAATTTTTTTGAGATAGTGTCTGACTATGTAGTTCAAGCTGACATTAAACTTTCTATGTACCCCAGTCTGGTCTTCAGCTTATGATCCTCCTGCCTAAGCCTCTCAAATACTGAGATTCCAGGTGCATGACACCATGCCCAGCTTAGTCTATTTACAAATCAGCCCCTAATTCAATGCCCTATTCCCTTGTGTTCTTCCAGCAAGCTTTCCTAGATGCCCCAACTGGATGGGATTGCTATGTGGCCATGTTCTATAGTGAAGCACTTAAGGACGATGCAATGGCCTACCTATTTTCATTAGATCATGAGCTTCTGAAGTCAGGGCTCATGGCTAACCCATGCTGTATCTCTTATTAAAGGACCTGGCATATGGTTGGGGCACAAATAAAATCTTATTCAGTGCTCTCCCAAGTTCTGCCTATATATACTGACCTAAGGTTTTCTTCAAAAAAGTAACTGAGGCATGATGGAGGCAGGGGTAGGTTTGTATGTATGACGTATGTACATATGTATGTCTGTGTTTATATATTCATTTTTTCTTAACTTGTTTTCCCTAATTTAAACATCTTTTAAAAAATTCATCCTGTTGTGCTGTGCCCCAGTGGTGCAGGCCTGTAATCCCAGTACTCTGGGAGGCTGACGCAGGAGGATTTCAAGTTTGAGCCCAGCTTAGGCAACTGAGAAACTTGGTGAGACCCTGGCCTGACCATGGGCTTAGTCCCCTATATCTCTATAAAAAAAAATAAATTCACCCTGTCCTTGGAAAAATCAGTTCTCATACTGTTAACCCCTTGCTTACCCTGCCTGCCACTCCTTTCTTACAGTAGTGCTAGGGACTGACTACATACATGTATTACACCAATGAGCTATCCTCAGCTCCCACTTTCTTTGGGATACACATTAAACTCCCAAGTTTGGCTTCAAGGAACTCTAACCTCAACTTTCCAATTTGTCTCTTTTCTCTTTTACTTCTTGAAGGGATTCCCTTATTTGTTTCTATCTCCACCCAAACAAGACTCTCTCCTGCTTTGCTTTTATGCTTCCTTTCTTGGGAGAAGTTTCTGTGGCTATCTACAGAATATAAGCTTGATGTATGTAGCAACAATGTCTATGTTGTTCACTACCATATTCTCCCAGAACTGGTAAGAGAATTATGCTGGGCATAGTGGGTGATGAGTAAGTAGTTGAATGCCTGTATCCAAGCAAATGGAACTCAAGCATGGAATACACAACTGGGGTCATGGCTACCAACAGGTTAGGTATTTTGGAAAAGGAGGAGAGGAAGGAGGTTTGTAACAAGTATCAATCATGGCATTTTCCCCCTTCCCTTATTCCTATCGTTGAATGGAGAAAACTTCTCACCTCTGAGTAGAAATCTGTATATTTTGATTGGGCAAAAACGACAACAAGTGAGATGTAAAGGCACTTTCTCAATGTTTACCAAAGCTTGCCTGATAAAGATTTCTAGGTCTTAACCCTGAAACCTGATTCAGTTGCATGGGGCAGGACCAAGAACTTCTATTTCAAAGTATGTGCCCTAGATGATTCTTATGCTCAGGAAAATCTGGGAAATATTTGCTCTAAAGTGGTCTCAGTCTTGCCTGCACACTGGAATTGCTGGGAGAGTTATAAGGAGTACTGATGCCTGGGTTCTACCCTCAGCCATTTTGTTGCCTGGGTGTAGCCAGGCCATGTGGATCTTTAAAGGCTCCCTTAATAATTTCTCTATATAGTCACAGTAAGAATCACTGCTGTAAGGGTTTTTCAAAGTGTAGGCCATGGGCTCTCAACATTCCAAATCATCCAAAATGCTTGTTAAAAATACAGACTTCTGGACTCTGAGAATCAAATTTTAATGGTTGCAGATGGCTGATTTTTTTTTTTCCTGAAAGTAGAGTGGCACAAGTTTAAGAACTATCAGAAATCACTCATCTAATCCATCCCTCCTTCTTTTGGTTGGGGAAACGAAAACTTGAGGTGAGGAGATACTTAAAGAGCAAGTCTGTGCCAGAAGCCTATCAAGGATCTGGATGTCAAGCTGCGGGTGATGGCACACACTCCAGCCCTCATAAGACTGAGGCAGAAGGATTGTCGTGAGTTCACGGTTAGCCTGGGCTACATAGTGAGTTTAGAACCAGCCTGGATTACAGAGTGAGACCCTGTTATCAAGGAAAAAATAATTAAATAAAAGGATCTGGATTTTCTGCCTTTCGATACAGTGCTCTCTCCATTACACTGCACTACTGCACTATACCACCATGTCCTTTCTTTTTAAAAAATTGTTTTACAGAAAGTGGGCTGGAGGAATTGTACAGTGGTTAAAGTGCTTGCCTTGCAAGTGAAAGACCTTGAGTTTGATTCCCTAGCACCACATAAAGCTGGGAGTGGTAGCACACAACTGTAATCCCAGTACTCAGAAGGTTGAGGCAGGAGGATCCTCACAGTCCTGGTCTACATGGCTACATAGTGAGTTCAGGTCCAGCCTGGGCTACAGAGGGAGACCCTGTCTCAAAAAACAAAAACAAATGAAGAAAAAAAAAAAGGTGAAAATCAGTGGTCTCCATTTGTTGGTCTCCACTGAGACAGACAAATGTTTTTTGAATTTTTGAATTGACATCTGATCACACACAACTCAACAAGAAAGCCCTGAGTTGTACCTGAGATTAAGGAGCTGACTTGTAATACCAGGTTATTGGATTTCTCCAGAATACACTGGTTCTGAGGGTCTAGGTTGCTGGTTCCTCGCCCAGAATGTTCTCCGTGCTTCTCTTGGCACTGCAAGGTAGCAGTATCATTGTACGGACTGAGGGGCAGGAGAGGCTTCCTGAGCTTCTCACTGAAGTACTGCTGAATCTGATCTAGTTCATTCAGATTCTTCCTGGAGGGGGTAAAAAGACAATGACAAAAGGATCATTCAGAGAGATCACAAGAATTTATGTAACATTTGAACCAGGTCCTTAACACCTACTTCCTACTTGGTCTACTAATATATAGAGCTTTCTCTTTTCAACCTACCATTCATTCTTTTTTTTTTTTTTTTTGAGCCAGGGTCTTGCTCTATAGCCCACGCTGGTCTTGGGCTCAGAACAATCCACCTGCTTTCAGACTCCCAAATGCTGCGACTACAGGTGTTCGCCACTAGGCCCAGCTTTATGTGGTGCTGGGGAATTGAGCTCTGGGCCTTGCGCTTGCAAGGCAAACACTTTAATCATTGTGCCATTCCTCTAGCCCTGTCATTATTCTTCATTCCTGATGACCCAGCACCAGAGGCAAGTTTGTCCCTTTTTGTTTGACTGTTATTCCTCTTTTACTTCTGGCAAAAATGCAACCTTTTCATAAGAAATTGCTGTGGCTTGAATCTGGAATGTCCTCCAAGATCCTCATGCATTTGGATATATTGGGTAACTGAGGAACCTTGTGCTGTTGGGATGTAGGGCCCAGCTGGAAAAGGGCAGATGCTTGAGGTTTGACCTGGAAAGACTGCGTCAACTTGTTGAGACTTGGGGGGTTGGGGAGGAAACAGGGCAGAATTTTCAGTCAGGTGTTCGTTACTGACTTATGGGCCAGGACGTGAGGGAGGAGCACTCACTCTGAGGTGAGGGTCGGGGGTGCAACTGGCAGCTTAAAGCAATTAAAGAAAGGAAGAAGGAACATTACAGCTTCCTCTCTGGAAAGCTCTGGCTTGCCTTAGTCTCCAGACACTGGCTTGACTCTAGCTTCACTTGGCTTCTGTCTGCAATGTTGTGAGCAACTCTCCAGCCTCTGCTATGGGCTTTCACCATTGCCTGCTGCCTATGAAGGGCTACGTGAGACTTTCTGAAACTGTGAGCTAAAATAAATTTTCTTCCCTGAAATTATGGATGCAGGGTATTTTGTCCCAGCAACAAATAAGTAATTAAGACTGAAACCATTCTTGACCACAATTCTAGCCCTTGCTTCCCTTTACTCTGACAGAACAAAAGCCCTATTCCAGCCTAACATTATCCTTCACTGCTGCATATCCATTTCTGATCCTTATTGCAAGTGACCTCGTCTCAGCCTCTCCTTACTCCAAATTGGTTCAGGAACTCTGCCTCAGTGCTCACAGTACTTTTTGTGCTCTTGTATCACATTGCGAGTTTATTTCGGTTCTTTCTTCATGTACTCTAAGCTCTGTGATAATTACATCTACTGGACCTAGCATAGCGTGTGGTACAAAATAAATGAACGCTGAATGGATAAAAGGACAAAAATAAGTGGCCTTAAAAGATCTGTACAAATACCTTTTAGGGGGTCACATATATTCTCATCATTCAGCCATGAGAAATCACACTGACTTTCAGTTGTACAGATTTTTAAAAAATATTTTCAAATATATTATCTATCACGTTTAATTCTTGGCCAGTATACTATCATGTTTAATTACTAAAGAACTGAAGTTCAGAGAATTTAAATGATTTGTCTGAAATAAGGGGATTATGTGGCTCCTAAAAATTTGGGAAAAGTTTTGTGCTTTTTTGGTATGACAACAGTTAACAGATGATAACAGATGTTCTTAGCAGCAGGAACATATAAGCAAATGCACATCTGGAGTAGCTTCAGGAAATACCCAAACCTTGAGATATGCAGGTCTTGAGAGAAGATCTAGGTACAGAACCACAGCACATCAAACAGCTAACAGTCAACACCAAACTGTAATTTTGTCTTTCCAACAGGAGGCATTCTTTCTTTCTTTCTTTCGTTTTTTTTTTTTTTTTTGAGACAGGGTCTTGCTCTGTAGCCCAGGCTGGTCCTGAATGTATTATGAAGCCCACACTAGCCTTAGGCTCACGGCAATCCTCCTGCCTCAGCCTCCTGAGTGCTGGGATTACAGGTGTGTGCCACCACACCCGGCTTATGTGGTGCTGAGGAATTGAACTCAGGTACTTAGCGCTTGACTTAGCACTTGCTAGGCATGCACTTTAACCACTGAGCCATTTCCTAAAGCCCCCATTCTTTCTTTATACCTATGCAGATACTGAAATGTGAGTTTAAGGTTAGTTCTGTCCTCTCTTTTCATTCAAATTTTAAGGTTGCAGCTAATTTTGGTCCGTCTCAAAGTTCATACTCCAAACTGTTGGGTCATCTTTCCCTTAAATTCATTTGTTCATGCTTAGTATTTCCACCTCACCTTTTCTTAGAATTTCCCTTAATTTTCTCATTAATTCTTAGTTCAGTTTTCCTAGCTGGTGATGAACACCTGGGGAGAGGAGACACTATCACAAGTTATCTCTATTTTGCTAGTACCCTCAATGTGCATAGACAAAAACTAACTGCGAAACAAATTCAAAGTCTTCTATTCTTTTCTTAGAAACGTTTTGCTTATCTTAAGATCACATCCAAATACAAGGAGATGACAAAACTGATCCTTAGATTCTAAGGCTAAGACTATCAAATAACAGAGGCACCTATCAAATTATGAGGTGTATACACCCTCATGTACATCATGTAGACAAACACCCACAGCAGGAACATGCAAGCAAGTACACACGTGGGGTCATGTTAGGAATATGCAGACCCACTGGTCTTGCGAGAGGATCTGCGTACAGAACCATGGCACATCAACTAGCTAACACCAAATTGTAATTTTCTTCTCAGTGAGCCATATTTATTGGTACTTACTCAGCAGACCCCATAGGATTACACTGATTCAAATAAAGCATATTTAAGGCTTTTTGAACCTAAGGAACTAATGCAAGCTGATACTGTCTTATTTCATCTCCATTTCGTAGAGAATTCTTCTGGGGCCACAGTTCTCAGCCTAGTTCTAGGCCTAGGAGCACAGAGGCAAATTCCTAAGCTGTAACCTATACCTTCTGAACCAATGTTTTCATAAGCCCATCATGTGATTCTGGTACAATGAATTTTGAGAATTGCTGTCAATTTTTTTCCTTCCACCCCAGGGACATCATCTGGAGAAATTTTTGGCTGTCATAAATGTAGGAGGGGTGCTGATATGTAGTGGATGGACGCCAGGGATGCGAAACATCTTACACTAAGGACCACTTTCTGCAAAAAAATATGTGGCCCAGATATCAATGGTGTTGGGGTTGCAAGAAATGGCAATAAGATGACAGAAAGTTTCTTTTTTTTCCCCCAGAAGGTTAAAAAAATTTATGTGTGTGTTTATGTGTATGTAATGTATATTCTTAACCCCATTAATATGTATTACAGGCCAAAGACCTTGTAGTCCTAACAATTTGGGAGGCTGAGGAAGGGTAACTACAAGCTCAAGACCAGTCTGGGGCAACGTGGCAACTTAGTGAGACTCTGCCTCAAAAGAATTTTTTAAGAAAAGACCCTGGGCTCAATCTTCAGTACCACAAAGAGCAAAAAAGTAGCAGCAGCAGCAGCAGTAGCCCCAAAGCACAGCCAAACCGTCAATCACTTACCTAAGTAGCCCACCCCACCAGGATCTTACCAACCTATGGTGAGAATCAGAACACATTATTTCTTTGCAGCTTAAGTTCAGGCAATTTCCCATAGTCTGTAACTCTACTGTTCAATCCCTTTAAACATATCTCACTAACCAAAACAGATTTTGCCAAAGTTTCTTTCCTAAGTTGGCATTCTGGAAGTAAAGGATAAGTTAGTTTTCCCAAACATAAAATCTTTTAAGTGTTTTTCCTTCAAATTTATGCATCCTCATCCCATCACTTTCTCTCTTAGAATATTTATAATGTCAAACTCTTAGCCTGACATTCAAGGCCCTTGTTGATCTGACTCTTACAAAACTTGCCCTGCTCCTTGAATCTTACTTTAGCTTTCTCCTAACTACACTGAAATTTTTTCCTAGATTAAGACTTGTTTTATACGTTTGTGCCTTGGCAAATTCCTTCTTCACAGAATATCCTTCACATTTACTGACCCGTTCCTTCGAAGACCAACTGAAATGTGACTTTTAAAAATCTTCCTATGCTTAACTCAGAATGTTATTCTCCTGTCTACTCTTGGCCAGGAAACCTGAAGTTCTTACCACCCGGCTTTATAACTGTGCGGCAATGTAGCTACTTCTTCCACTAGGAATGGCAGGTATGAGACTGGAGACCTTCTAACTGTGCAGCTAGTCCTTTCCACTGCACCATACTTCTCACCAGAGAGCCTCAACGCTTATCTTGCCAATTTACAATGACCCTTCCGATTCTCACAGTGATTCCCTGGCTCAGATGCTGAGAAAGGAACAAGGAAGTATTGTAAGGCCAAATGCTGGTCTGGAAGAAGGCAGCACTTGTATACTTGTAGACAGTGAGCAGGATGAGGCTTCATAAATTACAAAGAGGATGTGAAGCTAAGTAGATAAGAAAGTGACTATTTTAAGTCTTGGTGAACAGTTGGGCACCATGGTACAGGCCTATAATCTCAGCACTCTGGGAGGCTAAGGTAGGAGGATCACAAATTTGAGCCCAGCCTAGGCAACTTAGCAACTTAGAGAGATCTTGACTCAACATAACAATAAAAACAAGCTGGCGATATGGCTCAGTGTGAAGGCCCTGGGTATAGTCTATATTACTGAAAAAAAAAAAGTTAAGTGAATGAGGAAAAAGTTCCTGTATCTATGGGTGGGTCAGTAACAACACCCCCTGAAAGACGTGGAGAGCCCTAAACTGAGCCAGAACCATCTTTGAGAAATCCTATGAGGTTCCAGGGTCCACGTCAACAACAACATGCACAAGCCCTCACTACCAAACCTCCCACAAGGGGCAGCCGACCAAACGCACACTTCACAGTGCCTCTGCATTTGTGCTCTGCACAGGCTTTGTCTTTTTTTTTCCCCTTTTTTTTTCTTTTTTCTTTTTTTTTTTTTTTTAGCAGAGAACTTCACCTTAGAGAAGTCAGAATGGAGGTGTGTTTGCCATCATTTGTCAAGACTGCCTCTCCCTGTTGCAGGGACTCATGAAATCGGCGAATGTTCTGCACATGCTCCTCATGGCGCGCTGCCTGGCTTCTTGTGCTAGCGCTTCTGTAAAGGCAAAAATGGGAGCAAAATAAATTCCCAACCAATGAAAAGAGTCTTGTAGTGTGACAAAAACAAATCAGTCTCTGGAAATGACACTGCAAACCTATTCCCACTACCAGAGTTCTGGCTTCATTGCTGTTGCTTGGATTATAATTCTCTCCAAATAGCATTGCCTTCAGTTTTACTCCACTGTCTTCCACTTTCCACACTTGGGGCTGAGTGATTTTTCTGGTTTCACACATCTGAAATCAGAACACTATATATTGAACCCTTATTTGGAAGTCAAGCCTCATTATGTGACTTGAGTATTAATTATTCCATCACCATCATTCATTGCTAGCTCTGGTTTTTCTCCTTTTTATCTATAGAGCAAATCTCTAATTTCCTGACCATGGTATCCAGAACCTGAGCCCAATAGTCTTCTTTTATAAATATCAACTTCATTGAGATATTATTCATATACCGTACAATTAACCCATTTGAAATGTACAATTCAGCCAGATGTGGAGGCACAACCTTGTATCCCAGCAGTCTGGGAGTTTGAAGCAGGAGGATTGAAAATTTGAGCCAGAGATCTTCTCTCAAAATAAAAAAATAAGAAAGGGAAAGGGGCTAAAGATGTAGCTCAGTACAAGGCCATTGACCTGGGCTCAATACCTGGTGTTACAGAAAAATGTATACAATTCAATGAGGTCTTAGTATATTCATAGTTGTAAATCATGACCACAATCAATTCTAGAATGTACATATCACCCCCAAAACAAACACCATTCCCAATTAGCAATTATTCTGTTTCTTCCAGAAACCACTCCACCCTAACAATCACCAATTTATTTTTTTGTCTCTATAATCAGTCTATCCTGGATATTTCATATATGTATCAGTACCTTTCTTTTTTTTAACTTGGAATCTCCTCCAGCCTCTTCTTTTCATGTTAAGACAGGGTCTCAGTGCCATGGTTACCTACGCTCATACTATCTGATGCTATTGTAAATGGAATGTTTTCTCTACTCATTTTTGATTTTTCACTGTTAGTATACAGAAACAAAATTGATTTATGTTTTAACAGTTTGTTAATTTAAGATTCTAACGTGGTAAAAAGTGATCGCTATAACCCATATAAACACATCTTTGGGGTTATCCATAATTCTTAATAGTGTAAAAGCATTCTGCAGTAGAAGTATTTTAAAACCACTGGCAAGGTGTCACTGGCAGGTGTAACTGACATGATAAAATGCATATATTTAAATGTATATTTGATCAATTTTTTGATATATGTGTACATCTAAAATCACAAACACAAGCTAATGGACATACCCATCACCTCTACCAGTTTCTTCTTGCCTTATCGCCTTTCTCCTTCCCTCCTGCTTTGTCCGTATGCAACCAGTGGCCTGTTTTCTGTCACTAGATATTAGTATGCATTTTTAAGTTTATAGAAATGGAATAACACGGAGTTCATTCTTCCATTCTAACATCTGTCATTTCTTGTATGTCAAGAGCACCTTTCATTTTTGAGCAGTATTCCATTATAAGAATGTATCATGATTTGGTTATCTGTTCATTTATCTACTGATGAACACCTGAACTGTTTTTAGTTATTACAAATAAAGCAAAAGAGACAAAAACGATTGGAAACTTCTCCAGCATATCACATGTAAACTTCTCTTATGACAACTATAATTAGCTGATGTATGTAGCATACGTAAAAATGAGTTATTTCTCATTCTTCATCATAATCCTGAGTAATATATTATTTTCATTTATCAAATAACAAAGCCATGCCTCAGAGAAGTGTAGTAAGGAGATTAGTACCTGTAACTAGCAAGTGACAATGCCAGGAAAGAACTCCAAATCTGTCTAACCTCAAATATACTTCACCACCCTGTCCCTGAAGCAGGGCAGAAGAAAAAATAGCTGGATTTCTCTGTTGCATACAGTGATAGGCAGGGACATAGAGACTGCCTCTGGATGGCTAGATAAGGATAGTGTATTTTAATATGGGCCATGTGAAGTGGTAACACATTTTATGTGAACAAAAAAGAAACCTCCTAAATTCTTAGCTTTTAAAATTACTGAATAGGCACTAGAGATACCTTGTTCCCATCCATGTCTCACTGATTGGCTATGGTCAGAGTGACACTTTAGCATAGAAAGGAATTATCTAAATCTCGACTATGAATTGGTAGACATATATCTCCCTATGTAGAGAAGTCAGAGGATACCTTCATATGGTGACCAAGTAGAAAACTACTACACTCTACAACAGTCCTTACAATGCGTAAGCAGTACAGAGTCTGGGTTGCAATAAGGGGTCCATCAGTCACTGCTGCTGTGGAAGAAGATTCCTTGCCCCTCTCTCAGGAAGAGAGAAAGACAATGGAAAGATTCTGATGGAGGGAACTAGGGTTGGGAAGGCAGCATGGTGAGAAGAAACAGTTCTACTTTAGATCCTGTCCTCTGACAAGATGGAATATGCTCTAGTCCTGGGACACATTATGAAAAGGACGGTCCAACTGATGTTCACAAAACAACTTGGCATAGTTTTGGGAGGGGAAAGATAATGTATTTTTTTTTTTTAAAAAAAAGGTAAGGGCCTCTGAGGATAAGAGTTTTTGGCACCAAAGAGCTCGTTCTGATATCAATAAAAATCCTGGTTTCTATATTGTAAAAGTTTGTTTTCATAGCTCTTGGGATGAGACAGGGTCTCAGCTCTATAGTCCAGGTTGGTCCTTAACTCACTATGTAGCTCAGGCTGGCTTTGAACTCACGACAAAATCCTCAGGCCTCAGCTTTCTGAATGTTGGGATTACAAATGTGTGCCACCATGCCTAATTTTTACATGCTGCTGGGAAATGTAACCCAGGGCCCTGTGCTTGCTAGACAAGCACTTTAACCTCTGAGTTACATCCTCAGGTCCTGAACTTTTATTCTGTCATCTGGTTTCTTCATTCTGAGAAATTACCTCCCAGGAGAGGAGAAATCAAGCTCCTTTGCAGTGGTGTAAGTAAGCTGGTCTTGAGTGTGTCTTGCAACACAGCCGTGGAGTGCAGCATACATGTCAGAGGCAGGGAAGGAAAAGGGACTGTATACTGGGATCTGTAAAGCAATGAGACAGGTTACCATGAACCCTGGTGGAACCAAGCAGTACATAAATAAATGTATTCAGCATAATACTGAACACTTTCTCTGTGTTGAACACTGCGCTAAACAATTCACAAACATTTTCTCATTTACACTATAAAATTATTGTATGAAGTGGTGAGGGCCATTACTCCTTTTACATACTAGGCTATCAGATTGCTTTTTAGTTGTTTTACTTGTATTTATGCTCTTGTTCCTCCAGCTAACTTGTACACTCTGGCTGGACATCATCTTATGTTTACATGTGAGAATAATGTGGCTGTGATATTTATCTCTTGACTAGGGTTAATCTAAAAAAAGACCTGGCTATGTGTAGGGACCAATGAACTTTTTAGTCATTTTTCTTTTTTACTTTTTTTGAGACAGGATCTTGATCTGTAGTCCAGGCTGGTCCCAGCTCACTATGAAGCCCAGTCTGGCCTCCAACTCACAGCAATTTTCCTGTCTCCACCTTCAAGTGCTGGGACTACAGCCTGTGCCAACACTCTCAGCTGGTGGATCAAATACAGAGTTTTGTGTTTGCTAGGCAAGTGCTTTAACAGCTGAGCTACGCCCCTAATTCCTTAGTCATTTACTAATGTGTTGATGTATTCAATATTTGTTAATTCCCACCACATGCTAGTCCCTGGGGCCATGTGTATTTGAAGAGAGATGAATAAAACAAATCCTTTTCCTCAATATAGCTTTCCTATCTGAGTGTCTGTAAAAAAAATTCTTTATTTTGCAGTTGAACTCTTTGGAAATGTCTCTATTCACCATCACCAATTCCTCTTTTCTTACTCTTATTTTTAAAAATGAAATATCAGTGTTTTTAACGCAATAGGAATTACAAACAACAATGGACATGGCCTCAGGTTCTATATTGCAACTAACCTGGCTGAACTTACTAGTTAAGGTATCACCTATGTATTATTAAATTCACCCCTTAGAAGTGTTTCATCAATAACCACAGAACACAGTATGCCACATGCAAGTGTTTTTCAGGATGTTAAGCACTGCAACCACTATTATCTAATTCCAGAACATGTGCACATTCCGAAAAGGTAAAGATGTTGATATGAGATGTAAATATAGAATGTAAGTGGAACAAGCCCAAAAGTGTAAAGAGTATTTGCATAGGTTTTGCTTACTAGAATTGAACCCCTGTTAGTTAGACATAAATTAAATTAGAACATACCAGTGGCGACTGGGCCTCTAGCCCACGTCTTGCTTGCCTCTCTTCCTTGAAGTGCATCAAACTCTCCAGAGGGGAAACAGCAACTTTTATCTGCCCCCGGCACTCTCCGCTGAAGTCTGTGACGTTGTACCAGCCACAGATGAACTGGAAGCCAGAGAGCAGCGGGGAGAGGTCCACTGAGGCAAAGCCGATCACCCTCTCCTCATCTGTGGGGAAAGAGAAGTGCTGGGCACTGTGGCTGGGCAAGTCCTATGCTGAGTTCAGAGGCTGTCGACAGAGAAGCTGACTCAGGTAACTGTGGAAGCTGAGCCGTTCCAAAGCCATCGCAGAACACTGATAATTAATTAGTTTGAGAGCTGGTACTGGAGCCAGCAATGAGTCCCCTCTCTGCACATCACAAAAGAGAAGGCAGGTAGGAGCTTTGGCCTTCTGACACAGCAACTAGAAAATACTCCTAAACGTAAAAACACTCGTTCCTTCCCCTCGGTGGTCTGTCTTTATCCACATGGCAGTGGGTCTGAAAATTATGGAACTAGGAAGGACCTCTTTTTTCTACTTAAACATATTTGGATTTTGCAAACTTTGTAAGACAAACATGCGTATTTTAATTAGCAAACTGACACAAATTACAGGAGAGGTAACACCCTAGGAAAGCAGCAAAGGGTACTGTTTTTGCTGTCCCCTTCCCTCAGACTACAGAATGTCCGGCCCTTTCATGTCTCAGCTGTGTCAGCCAGTCCTGACAACTGAAGTCTGGTAAGATGTTTCCTGCCAGAGCACTCTGTTGCTGGTCATATTATGCTGTAACTGGCTCTTTTATATTACCTTTGTATCCTTCATGCATAACACAGTGCCTGGCACAGAGAAAGAACTCAAATATCTGTTGAATACAGCCTGGTCTGGTTTGAGTGCCTTCTTGTTGTGGTTAGGAACTGGAGTGTCCCCCAAAAGTCTCATGTATTTTAATGGAACCCTGTGATGTTGGTGGATTGGGGTCTGATGTGGAGGGGTGGGTTGCAGTTAAGTTAGGATTAACGGTATGTAGTGGCCACACCTGGATGTAGGAGGGACTGGTTACTGGGTAGAGACCTGAAAGGATACATAAGCTGCACCTGCCTTCCTGGAGGACTGAGACTAGTATCAACTAGCCTCAGCGTGTCTTCCTGTTTGTCCGGGGAAGCTGCCTCCACCTCTCTCTCTGCCATGTACTTCGATTGCTGCCGGCCACCCCTGAATGGACTGTGACCTTCGAGACTGTGAGCTAAAATAAACCTTTCCTTCCCTAAGTTTGTGGGTGTCGGGTACTGAGTCACAGCAACGAAAAAGTAACTAAGACACTTCTGTAATATGTTTGCTGGATCTGTATGAAAAGGATGGAGTTATGTGGAGAGACAGATATACATATGCTGAGAGACAGGTGAATGCCTAGTTAGGTCTAGGCATTTTCCTCACCTCCATTTGTAAGGGTACCTTACAGGACTCTCCGGGGTCCTGAATATGTAGAATGTTTTCAGTCTCTATACTCAAAAGCCTTAGTGCACTGAAGGTGTAATAAAAACAGCTCCATTTATTAAGCAACAATTATGTGCCAAGTACTTTATACATTTCTAATACTCACAAATCCCTAAAAGTGAAGTGCTACTATCTTAATGTTACAAATGAGAGAAGAAAGGTAAGAAGAAGTAATCTACTTCAGATCACACAGAAATGGCAGATTTGCACAGAACCAACAAAGTCTTTTGTTTTTACCATTGGACTGAGGTAAACTGCAGCATGCTTAAGAATTTCTACAGTAGTTTAGAGAGAAAAGAAAACAAGAGGAGTGTGAAGCCTAGCTAAACGTAGTAGGACCTCTTTGTGTAGACTGAGGGAAAGATGTCTTCTGGTCAATTCCTCAGTACTGGTGAGGCTGGTGGTAGGCAGAACAGCAGTATGGACCTAATTATCAGAATATGACTCATAGCATCCCTCATAGACAGGAATACAGGCGGAGAGGTGAGTCCACTTCTTTTATATCCTTTACACCTTTGTTACTTTCTAGTCTATTTTTAGGCTTTGTGGTCAATAACAAAACAGCACTGGTAAACAAACCACTTTGATTAAGTGATTCAAAATAATTGAAGACTTAGAAACCAGCTCCAGGAGAAATCTTAGAGAAGGTATATTTACAGGGGGGACTAAGTAAGATGAAATTTACTATATGCTATGGTTACTGACAGCTACACTTGGAAAAATTTAAATGCACTTGGATTTCTGCACTAAGCAGGAGTCAAAATATAACTTTTTTTCTTTTAGGCAGGGTCTTGCTCTGTAGTTGAGGCTGGCCTCACATTCATGAATTCAGGGCAATCTTGCCTAAGTCTCTTGAGTGCTGGGATGCTAGGATGACTGTTGTGTGAACCCCCATGCTCAGCTGATTTTTATGTGGTACGCTGGGGAATTGAACCCAGAGCCTTGTGCATGCTAGGCAAGTACTCTAACTACCAAGTTACACACTTAGCCTCAAAATATCTTTTCTAAGTACTTAAATTCTGTGGACTTTCTATTTCTTTATTTCCCCTATTTATTTATATGTATATATGTGATACATGTTTACATTGCACTTGATCATTTTGTGTTATTTATTTTCTTATATTTTTTAAAGACAGGGTCTTTCTCTGAAGTCCAGACTGTTCCTGAACTCACTTTGGAGAACGCAAGACAATCCTCCTCCTTTAGCCTCGCAGGTGCTAGGATTACAGGCTGGCACTACCATGCCTGGCTAATTTTTATGTAGCGCTGGGACTTGAATCCAGGGTCTTGTGCAACACTTTATCCTACCAAACACCTGCATTTCTAGCGCCACTGTTGCCATGGTTTCACTTGGTAAGAAGAAGAAGAAGAAAAAGAAAATATTGACAAATTGTCAACAGGATATAAGCTTATTTTTACATCTAGATAAGATTCAGAAAAGAAATCATACCTCCTTTATGCCAGACTTTGAAGACAAGGGTTTGCTGTGGGTCCAAAAGAAGCTCTTTTGATAGCCTATTAAAGAAAGATAGTCATCTTAAGAGTGTAGGGATATTCTGTAATATAAAACAAGATTTGAAGGTACCTTGGTTTGCAACACTTTCCCAGCACTAGTTTACTTCACTGTCTCACCACAACTCTAGGATATATATATATATATATATATATATATATATATATATATATAGTATAAGCACTATTGTTATTTTTTTTGATATAAATTTTATATTTTCCCCCATTTTATTGATAATGTACAAGTGCAGAATTTAAGGTTTACAATGGAGTTGAGCATTTTGTGCACATACATTTCTTGTCAAAGTGACATGGGCTTTCCCGCACTCCTTTTGTTCCTCCCCCTCCCCTCCCTTCCCTCCCTTTACCGACACCCCCCCTCCCCTCCTTTCCCTTTGTCTTTCGTTTAAAGTTCCATGAGATAGTTGTGGTCTGGGACTCTCCTATCAGAGAGACCATCTGATGTTTCACCTTCTGCTTCTGACTCACTTCACTAAGCATGATATTCTCAAGTTTCTTCCATTTGGAATACTAGGCATCCAGGATATATTTTTATCTTCACAGTCAACACAGGGTGCGGCAGCTCAAAGAGGTGAAGTAAATGCCAAGCCTCCCAGTGCAGAGTATTCCCTCACTCCCAAGAGTACCTAAAGTGTTTAAATACTCTCAGATAAAGGCGGGAGAGGGGTATGGAAAGAGAACCCTTTAACATGCAATGAACAGTTTCATTGGGGTGGGTAAGGATTCTTACGCCTTAAGGTAAGGGAAATGGTGAGAACAAAGGAAAAAAAATGTGACCTTGGGCCAGGCATGGTGCCAAAAGTTTCATATAAATCTGATCTGTACGAAAGCCTGTGACATGGGCATTATCATCCCTATACTACAGAGGAGGAAACTAAGCTCAGAGACAGAAGAGGTACGGTTAAGGTCACATGAGAGTCAGTAACTGGCAAGCCTGGGAGGATGTGGTGCCTGGTTTGCCTGACCCCACTGTACAAACAGGCAAGGCCAACAGATTTCCTAACAGATGGAGAAGTCGAAGTAGAAGTTACTAAGAACCTTTAATACATTATGAAGTAAATGACATTTTTCAATTATAAACTAAACTTTGATCTAAACCAGGCGCTAATGCCTCAGTTGAACAAGACAGGGATTTAGGAAAAACTGAAACTTAATTTTGTTCTCCACACATCCTTGGTGATCTGAAGAGCGCCTACTTCAAGATCAACAAGAGGCACTGTGCTACAGAGAACAAATACAGTGTCTAGATTCTAATGATAGCATGGAGCAGAAAGACTCACCTTTGCATTCTAGCTCTACTACTAGACTTTGGATGACTCTGAGCATGAGCTTGACCTCTTTTGAGCTCTGCTTCTGCCATGTTAAAGGAATAATATTATCTTCCTACAAGGCACTAAGAAGATCAAACGGAACAGTTTTGTGATAAAAGAACTGTAAAGAGCTCCACTATTCATTTATTTTTCCTAACCTCACCTTTGTTGTGAGGAGACTTCGAGCCACAGTCTCCTCCACTGTAGAAGTCCCTTCACCAAGTCTGTAAAGTTTCATCATTAGGCTGTAAATGAACAAATCACCTCTACTTTGAAGCTCTATAATCTGGTTTCTGGCCTCTGAAGAAGACTTGACAGTTTCGGTAGAGTACCCTGACCACGAGGGCCAGGATTTCTGTCATTTCCAATAGATCACCACAGGTATTTCTGAGTTTTTACTGTGGTGCCAGCTCCTGACTCAAGTTAGCCTCTTACAGTACCCCACACTGAACATGTGGGCAATTGCTGAGGCTCAGGTCCTTGCACAGAAAGAATTGTAGAACAAAAGAGCAGAGGAAACTCCATGTGGTGTGGCTAGTAATGGTGAGCAGGAATTAAACTCATAAAAGGTCATACAGTGTACTAACATCAACAGTTAGTACTAAAGCCGAACTTTAAATAACAACTGGGAATAGCAGAAACGGAAGGATAAGCCTCGCACTCCGACAAGGTCTCCTGCACTCGCCAGCTGTCTTGCTAGCACTGCGCCTTAACAGACCTCCAGCTCCTACAATGGAGCTCTCCAAAGCAGACTTAAGATTTATTGTATCCATACTATATATAAAACAATTTTCCTACATATCACCTAATTTGGACCTTACAACAAACCTACAAAATCATTCTCACTTTACACATAAGAATCTGAGGCTCAGAGATACATGATTTGTTCACAAAGCTAATTAATAACAGAGGGGAGGTCAGAAGGCAAGTCTCTCTGGTTCAGAAGACCAGGCTCATCCCAGTTTAATCCAGTTTCCTGAGATTTGTTCTCTGCCTGGAATACTCTTTCAATTCTTCATTATTCAGTGTTGATTTTTTAAAGACAAGGTCTTGCTCAAACTCACAGCAATCCTCCTGCCTCAGCCTTCTGAGTGCTGGCATTACATACATGCATCACTATGACTGGCTTATGAGGTGCTGAGGAACTGAACTCAGGGCCCTGCACTGGCTAGGCGAGCACTCTAATCACTGTGCTATATTCCTCCAGTCCTGAGTTGAGGAATCTTATTTAGGAAGCCTATTCTGAATTTCTAGGTTAGTCCAAATAACCTTTATTTCCTGCCCCGCTCTGAACTCCTCGGTAACAGATAATGTCGTCACTTCTTTCTTCTTCCTTCATCTCCCCACCTCCTCCTCCTGCTTCTCCTTCTACTTCTGCACTGAGATTGAACCTAAGACTGCTCTACCACTGTGACAAATTCCCAGCCTATGTTAAAAAAAAAAAAAACTGAGATAAAGGCTTGCTACATTGGCCTTGAACTTAGGATCCTCCTGCCTTAGCCTCCCAAGGAGCTAGAATTAGAAGCATGTACCACTGCCCAGTGCAGAGTGAGTCTTTTTTTTTTTTTTTTAAAGATAAGGTATTGCTGTGTACCAGGCTGGACTTGAACTCACAATTCTTCTGTCTCAGCCTCCCAGGCTGCTGGGATTACAGGCATGTAAGACCATGCCTGCTTCACAGTGTCTTAATCATTTTCATTCCCAGTGCAAAGAACTGAGCAGGAGGCATAAAAGGCCATATTACTGAATACTTTTTGAGCTGTATCAAGCAAGAATTTTGAACACTGCAACAAAATCTCTATGCCACGACTAGCTGTGGATTCATATGAACTAGGATTAAATAGTTGCTTGTACAAGAAAAGCATTTTCCAGTTTTGCTCAAATACTGCTTTGTCTGTTATACTACTTGCTTTGAGTTTGTCTCTTGGAACAAAAAAATCAATTCTGAAAGGGTGCTGAACACCACAAAATACAAACCTTGACTGCTGTTGAAAATTCCAGATGGGAGAATCTGTGTTTTCAACTACTTGGGTGAATATAGGAGATGGCTCATCAGCTGAAGCAAAGGATACACAACAACTGGGTATGGATACTTTCCGTTCTGTCAAAGGGATTCCTGAAATAGAATATGGTAGTTTGATCATACTTTAGGATACCAGAAACAATATGCTGGAAGGAGCCTCCTACTATGAAAGTATAATTAGGACCATTCCTAATCGTCTCTTACTGTGGGTCTTTGCTCAAGTGATTCCCTGCATCTAAAACGTTTCTAGGAAACATTCTGTTACTTACTTGACTTTGCCACCCACCTATCTGGTCAACCACTTCATCCTGGTTCCATGGGGCTCCGTTTTTGTCTCCTGAAACGTGTGCTCTGAAATCACTTAAAAATCTTTCTAATAATATTGGCTCTCTAGTCCCCCACCCACTGAGTTTTAGTTTTGAAACTCTGGCTGAAAGCCTTCAAAAAACCCTACTATTTGGTTTTGTAAAAAAACATTTCCTTAGTCTTAAACAGAAATATTCCTTTTAGCCAATAGGCTAGAAATAAATTAGCTTGGGAGATTAGGCCAAGTGTAGAAGATTAGCCAGTTTCCCCTGGCCCTCCTATTGAGGGTGGAAATTAATCTGGGTCTGTTTAAACTTATGAAAGTATTTTCTAAAACACTTCTGGAAGTAGACCAGAAGAAAGCTACTATACTTCCCACAGGGTTCAAACACACTTTAAGAGAAGTTAAGACCACCCCAGGTGAATCAGCTTTGCCACTTAAGAGTCTTCACTAAATTTTGTGTGTTTTATATTAGTATAAAGTTTTATGACCAAGAATGGAATAGTTGTTTTAATGAGACTAAGATAATTTCCCCTATTTGTATAATACTTTACAGTGGCACATTATTTTTCTTACATGCTGAACTTGTGCTGGTAACACCTCTGAAAATCACACAAGGTAGGTGTATTTCTCCTTATTTTTGAGACAGGGTCTTGCTTTGCAGTACAGGCTGGTCCTGAACACGGCGGAGACCAAGCTGGACTCCAAATCATGGCAATCCTACCTCAGCCTCCTGAATGCTGGGAAGATTTTTCTCTTTTAAAAATTCAGTTTTTATGCATCAGGTTTATAGTGCTTGGATGGGGTAGTAAAAAAAAATAAAATTCTCAATTTTGTTACTATATTGAGTCTCAATGTCTCTAATATAGCAATGTAAGACTGTGGTTGGAGAAGATTTTTATCCTGAGACAAACTGCTTCAAAATCTCTAGTATATAGGTATGTATAGTTTTTGAGGTGGATAAGAACCTTAAGAGTCTTCTGGATGCCATGAATCTTGGGAGTAATGGCTGTCAGTAGTAAAAATGGGGCAAAGTGGGAGTGAAAGATAACTACTGGTTATTATGAAGCATGGATTTTGTTTCTGTTCCAAATCAATAAGGACACATGATATAGGTCTGAGATCAATACAGAGATGACAGGAGACCAAGAGGGCAGCTAAGTGAAAAGATTTACATTGAAACCTTCTGGACTCAGGGGGCCATGGCTCCTCAAAGCTGCTACAGAGCCACCACACACCTCAAACTGTTGATCACAGCTATGTAAGGATGAGAAACTCAAAGACATTCAACTACTGTCTGAGGATAAAGGAACGACTATATTCTTCTTACAATGTAACCTCCATTAGGGCACAATTCTTGTTTGTTTTATTTCTTGCCATATCCCATGAACTACAAACAGTGCTTTAGACATAGCGAATACTACAGCACACTTTGCAGCTAAATGAATAAATGCATGGTAAATAAGATGAGATGTTTTCTCTGTTCTGGAACAACTCATATCCTGTGGAGAAGAAAGCCACAGAAAGCATTTGAGTATCCGGTGATGGATGCTAGGATGAAGAGAGCAACAGGGCTATGGGGGCTAATAAGAGAGGATCTTTGTACAGGAAAGAACTCCATGTAGGATGATGCTTGAGCTAAGTCTTGGGACAGGAGTATGTTAGGCAAAGGAGAAAGGTGATAGTGAAGGTGAAATTTTAGGGGAGAATAGAAAACTGAATAAAGGTACAAAAAGAGATTGACACAAATTCTGCTGGCAGACTGATGGAGTCTATGGTCCTCCTCTTTAGTGTTTTTTTTTTTTTTAAATGCATAGTATAAAATACATGGAATCATAAAAAATCCAATTATACTGCATAGTTATCAATACTTAAAAGAACTTTATCATACAGAAATCTATATGGTTTATTAATAAGATCTATAGGTACTAGTTAATGTAATTTCAAAAATGATAGATATAGATGATATTTTCAGATATCTGCAATAACTATACTGAGATAGGAAAATACTTGTGTTTCTATGTTGACAACATTATTGGTAATATTCCTATTCACAGGTCTATTGCTTACATTCATAATTAGAGAAAAATGTTAAATTTTAATTAGTTTAATAAAAATAAAGATGTCATTTTTTTTTCTATCTAAGATCTGAGTTTTATTCCTAGATTCCTTGGGGGCTTATAGACCTAATGGTAAGAACCCAGTCCTGGGAAGGGGAAGAGATTGTAATGCTGGAGTGCTATATATGTGCACAAAATGCTCAAGCTCAATATAAGCACTGTGTATACATACACAAACACACAAACACACACACACTCTCTCTCTAATATAAATGCGGAAAAAAAGAATCCCAGTCCTAGGTATGTATTGAGGGCCTAAGTAGGTATGAATGGCAAACAAGGAAGATATCTTTGAGAAACTTGACAGAACAACTTAATAAATGTGAAGACTTCATAGTAAATAAGGAATAGAGAACTATCTAAGCTGATATTCAAGTTTTTGGACTGGGGAATATATGATATACAGCAGTAGAATAATCGACAAGGACAGCTTTGAGTTCAGAAGTGCTTTCATGTGACTTAAACCTTTAAGTTTGAGAAATGTAATTTTTGGTTAAGATAATTACTCATTATTACAGAACCTGTGATGGTTTGAAAGATTTGTAGACCATAACCCTGAGAAGTCAGACACTTGCTCTTGGGTAAATGAGTACAGCATACCTTTCAAGCTCAAATGCATTGCTCTTTCTACCAGGACACTGACTGCAAATGTTCCATCCAACTCAGCAGGGCCCTCCTTGGACTGGCAGGCCTCAGTTGTGGAGCAGTTACAGAGGACCTGAGCAGAGGCAGGAGATTCCTGGTAGTCACACGGTGGAGGTGGAGGGATCTGAATCTCAACATCTCTGCTGGTGAGCTGCTCAGGCTCACTGTGGCTGCTGCTGTCCATGGAGTCCAGCCCAAGAGTGGGTTCAGTGTATGGGGAAAGAGAGGATAGAACCACATGAACCCTCAAGGCAGCTCCTGAAAGGTTGGTAGCATTTCGTCCAAACAGAGGATACACACCTGCAAGAGGATGGAGGAGATTAAGCCTAGGCAAGCAAGAAACAATAGCACTTTCTAATCTTGGAGGAAATACTCAAAGGGTCCTGGGAAATCACTCTGAACAGTATTTCAGTTCTCCCCTTTTAGCCGGGGATAACAGCTTAACAAAAGGGCCACAGCCAAAGTCTAATAGGATTAAAACAGAGCCATGATTCCGTTTCCTTAATTGTAGGATGGGAAAAATAACTCACTTTATAGGGCTGCTAAGCTGCACAGAGATAGTTGTAAAGATCCTACTCTGGCTACCTCCATTTCATTCTGCATTTTATAGTCACTTGACTTGTTTCTTTAGAATGCAGTTATATCTCTCCTGTATTCAGAACCATTAAAAGTTTTGTATAGCTCTAGGAAAAAAGTTTAATCTCTTCTGCTTTAAAGAGAAAGTTTGCAGTGTACTCTGCTCTTGCCTACATCCCTCTCTTTCTGTTCCATCACCCTCCAATTTATATATCCTATGGCCAGCTGTCCCAAATTACTTACAGCACCTAAAGTGTATCCAATTCCCTCACACTTCTGTGCCTTCACTTGTTCGTCCCTTCTCTAGAATTCCTTTCTTTCTCCCTTTCCTTGGCTTATTCCTAAACCCTGCGAAACTCATGTCAAGTATCACTTCGCAGAGACTTCAACCAGAGATGTTGCGGCCCTATGTTGCCAGAGCACCACTGACAAGAGGATTTTCATAATTTTTAGTTTCACTATAATCATTTACTGTATTTTCTCATTAAACTATAAACTCAATGAGACCAGGTACTGTTTCTTACTCATCTTTGAAATCCTAACATAATGGATCAAGTACTAAATGTTTTAAAGAATAGTTCCCAGCACATACTACTCACTGTTATCTTTTTCCTCTTGTCTTGTAAACCAGTTTATTATTAGATTTTATGATTACAAGATGTGCTGACCAGAAAAGATAAATATCTCGTACCTTCAACAGGTATTCTTTTCAATCTAACAAACAAATGATCACTTAGTTGATGATATAAGCATACTCTGCCTTCATCCTTTTCCCCTCTTTGTGGTACTGGGAGTTGAACCTAGAATCTCTGCACTGAGCTATATACCCTGGCCCCCTGTTTTTTTTCTCTTTTGAGACAGAATCTCACTATGTCATGAAGTTGCCTAGGCTACTTCCAAACTCAAGGTTCTCCTACTTCAGCCTCCTAGAGTACTGGGATTCAAGGCACGTACCATCATGCCTGTTTTCATATAGACCCTAATACATGTGGTAAAAGGTAGTTACCTAAATTTGATTCTTATTTTATACGTATTATTTGAATGTTCACATTATTTTATGTACTATGTTAGGAACAAAAAATGGATTGCATTCTATTGCCACAAAATTTAGAGGCAGTTCTCAGATCTATGGTCACTACACCAATATTACATAACTAGGAAAAGCCAGCCAGTGAACCCTTCTTTGAAATCTCTTCAATTACTAAAGGCATCACTAAGTCATTGTTAATCTTTTACCATGTAATAATGAAAAGAACACTTACTACTCTTATCTTAGAAAAGTTACCCAACCTTCTAATTATCTATTTTCATGACTTTCCAATGAGTCTAATGTCTATGAAGCAGCACTGCTGGGATGATCAAATGAAAATAATGTCAAAGAGGGTGTCTTACCTAGTCCTTGACATAAAGCAGGTGTTGAGCCTCATTCCTTACTTACCACTGACAGTTAGTGTCCTTGCTGACCTCTCCCCAAGTCTGGCAAGGTCCACGTAGGCAGAGCCAATCCAGCTGTCCATCTGATGAGGTCTCTCCACACTGTCATTGCCATAAGCTCGCCACACCTGGATCTCTAGCCTCTCCTCCCTAAAGTACCAAAGCAGTGATGGGCCCCGAGTAACTTCTGCTCTTTTGGATGCCTTAAAAGTAACCATGACCTGATTTTTATTTGCAGATTCTTTAGGCTTCTTGAGAGGGGTCCAAAAGGCTTCATGATCATAAAGCTTATAGCGAAGGTAGCAATACGTATTCTTATGAATGTACTTGTGGCCAGCAAGCAGCACACAATGGACAGGCAGCCACAGTCTTGGAGTGGAGACAGTAATAGTGGCTGGCTCATCTTCATCTATCTTGACAAGATGCTTCAGGTTGTTCTCAAAGCTCCAGCCCAATAGCTCAGCAGCTTCCAATACCCGCTCCCTATCTCCAGGACGAGTGAAGGAAACTGAAAGTTCCAGACCACCCACAATCTTCTGCATCAATTCCAAGCCATGAGGCAGGCCTGCATCTTCTGGCAAAAGGACAGGATACCATCCTGTGATACCTTATGGGAGAAAGGAAATGATTGTGGTTTGGACCGGGAATGTCCCCCAAAAGTCTCATGTATTTGAATGTTACAGACTGTCTGTGGAACAACGTGCTGTTGGGTGATTGGGACCTAGTCTGGAGGGATGGATTACAGGCATATAAACTGGATTACAGGTGTGTAGGAGGGGCTTACCACACCTTTCACACCTGGATCCAGGAGGGCCTGATAACTAGGAGACCTGAAAGTATATATAAGCTGCTTCCTGCCTTCCTTGTAGGACTAGTTACAATTTGCCTTGACTTGCCTTCCTGTTTGTGATGTTGTGAGATGCCATGTACTTCCACCGCCGCCAGCCGCCCCTGAATGCACTATGACCTTCTGAAACTGTGAGCTAAAACAAATCTTTCCTCCCCTAAATTTGTGGATGTTGGGTATTGATCACAGCAACAAAAAATAACTAAGACATATTTTCAATTATAAAATATAAAAAAACTTTACCCTGTCTATCCCAGATTCTCCATCATTCTGGCCCAAGGCAGAACAGAAAACATATACCCACAGGCAGTAAGATTAGATGAGAAGAACGGAAGTTAGGAGTTACAAGAGCTGAATGCTCTCCATGTCTCAGACCCAAACCAATGGTTTACTCTTGGTAAACCATTACTCTGTCTTGGTTTTGATTTCTTTGCTTCACAAGTGGGAGAATTCGTGCTGACCGTTTACTAGAGAGGTTGCTAAAATTGTTAAATGAGACAATGGCTGAGGAAGAACTTTGAAATAAAAGTGTTACTAAAGGTGTCAAGTGTTACGATGCAAAATGCAAAAGGCAAGGGACAAAAAGGCCAGAGTTCTGGGGTGTAGTCCCTGGTATTCCAAGGGACTCTCCAATGAACACTGACTATGGGCCAGGCACTGGGTTTAAAAATAAAAACTTGTCTTTACTGATTATCTACTACATTGCAGGAATTCTGCTAGAGCTTTATATATGGTATTTCATTTAACTCTAATAACTCTGTGAAGTTCTGGGAAATAAATGAAACCCATATTTTACATATTCAAAAATGAAGCTCAGAGACATAATGAAGTTATTAAAGCTGCCAAATGGTAGAATAAGAATTTGAACCCGAGGCTAGCTGGCTCTGACGTCTACAATCCATTTATTTTATGGTTCACATTATCTCATTTGAAACCCTTAGGGACAAAATTATTTCTAAACTGAGACTTTTTTAGATTTTTAGAACAAATGATATTATGTTATCTAGGGTTCATATAATTCAAGATTTGGCAACTTTATTCCATAAAAGGTCAGACAGAAAAAATAGGCTTTGTAAGCCATCTGGCGTTTGAAGCAACTATTCAACCACACAGTAGGAGTGATAAAGTAGCTACAGACAAAACAGAAATAAATGAGCATAGTGTGTTCCAACAAAATAAATAGATGGTTGCCTAAATCTCGGATAACGTTGGGTTTGTTTGCTTAATGTCACTTAAAACTTGATTTTCAGAGCCTTCGGGATTCCAGAATTATGTAAAGGGTAGTGAACTAGTATAGTAACATGCAGAGGAATTTTTATGAGAAAGATTTTATTATATTTTATAGATGAAAAGATTTAGCCCTGTTAAGATCTGCCAAAAGTTACATAGTAGGTAATGATGTTTGGACAGGCATTTAATTTTTCTGTCTTTCCTAGTTTTTGGCTGCAAAATGAGGAGGCTAAAAATATTGATCTCTAAGACTCCTTTCGGTATGATAGTCTAATCATGGCCTTACCTTTAATTTATTTTTATTTACTTTTTTTGACACAGAGTCTCGCTCTGTAGTCTAGTCTGGTCCTAAACTCACTATGTAACCCAAGCTGGCCTCAAACTCACAGCAATCCTCCTCCTTCAGGCTCCTGAGTACTGGGATGACAGGTATGTGCCACCATGCGCAGCTTATGTGGTGCTGGGAGAGTCAAGCCCAGGGCCTTAGGCATGTGAAGCAAGCACTGTAACTGCTGAGCTGTGTCCCCCAGCTTTTGGCCTTAGCTTTAGTAACTTCTTGTTTTTGGGTAGTTTCCGTAAAACCTAATGGTTCTTAAGATTATTTGGTCACAGACCGCTTTAGCGCTAGTTAAAGCTATTTGCCACAAAAAACTGCATATATGCTTATATATGCAGAATTTACTGCATTTAAGAATTGCTTAGAGGTCCCTTAAGCCCTGTGATTCTATAATTGAGATTACAAGCAACAGGAAATATACATAGAATGTTCATTTTAGAAGAACTCTGCATGAATACAAAAGTGAATGATATATCTCAAATTGTCTGAAAGGATTACATTAAATGGGTGAAACTTAATTTGCATAGACAAATATGAACTGGTGCCTGCCCCTTGACAAATTCTGTACAAGTTTTAGAAGGAAGGAAGCTCAGGTATACTATGACAGTATCTTTCACATGTATAATTTCAGTGATTGTTCCCACAGCCTTGTGATGTAAAGCTTGCTTCCTGGGAGATAAAGTAACTTATTCTAGATCACAAGTAGTAAGTGAAAGAAATGAGATTTGAATCCTTTATCAAGCTGTAGAGACCTTTCTTTGGTAGGATCTTAGACAGGTCCTGTTTATTAAGGCAATACTCAAAATTTAACTGAAAATTAAAATTTGGAGATACATGATAGAATTATGGAAATGAGATTATATAATCCTGGAGAGAAAGATGGACAAGAGAAGGAAAACTAATACTTGCTGCATATCTATTAGGTGCCATGTACTTCTGATTACATCAATTCTTACATTGTAGATGTGTTAGGAATAACAGTAAGAAGGCTGGAGCTCATATAGGTCAAATATTTTGGTCAAGGTAATCCAAAAGTAATAAGTAGGACGGAAGCAATCTTTTCCTTTGCTTTGGTGCTTGTGTCTATTTCCTGGGTCTTTATTTCACAAACTCATCCCTTCCTCAGTGATCAACAGTTTTGTGAAAGATAATGGATGAATCTGGATTTGATTTGAAGTTCTGCTACTCCCTAGCCATGTAGTTTTGGCATATTAATTAACATCTTTAAGACTTTTTTCTCATCAGTCAAATGAATACAACAAGATTCTATAATATATCCCTGCCAAAAGTTATCCTGAGGCTCAGACAAGATCTGAGGAAATAGTTTACAAAGTGCGATATGATTTGCAACATTCATCATCATCATCATCTTTCCTAGAACAGGATGAGTACAATGAGTACAATATTTCGAGCTTTTATTTGATTAGAAAATTTGGAATGATTATAAAAGGTTTAAAATGCTTTTGAGAAAAACTTTAAGGTACCTAGAATAATTCAGAAGCATGTGTTAAGGAATGTTTCTTTCTGCATATTTTGCAAAGGAGCCAGATGAGATTAACTTCTGAAGGGAAGTGAATGGGCCGGGGCAAAAAGTGGTAATTTGGGATCCTTACCAGATCTCTTGACTAGCAGCTCTTTTGTTGGAACCTTTACTATTCCAAGCACATGTTCTTTACATGACCGGATACCGGCTATATCACTGACTGTGAAAATAAGCATAAAGGAACAATCATTTGGTGGTCTACTGACGAGGCTTTCTCTTTATTGAATATTCACATAACCCTCCACTTAACACTCACTGAAAACCATGCTGAATGATGTATCAGAGATTATTTTGATCAATCCTAAACAAGGTCTGAATGTTCTAGAAAATTTTTAAATGAATATTTGATTCTGAAACATTGCAGGCAGGGTTTGGAGGAATCATACAGTGGTTACGGCACCTGCCTAGCAAGTGTAAGGCCCTGGTTTTGATTTCCAGAACCACAGAAGCTGGGTGTGGTGGTGCACACCTGTAATATCAGCACTTGGGAGGCTAAGGCAGAAGGATTGCCACAAGTCCAAAGCAAGCCTGAGCTCCATAGCGAGTTCAGGACCAGCCTGGGCTACATAGCAAGACCCTGTCTCAAAAAATGAAACAAAAAAAAAAAAAAATTGCAGGCATGTAGAGAAGCTGTAAGAATATTATAACAAACCCCTCTACATCTTTCATTAGATTCATCAATAAGTATCTGGACACAATTGTTATGTCTCTCTCTGTGCTATCTATATATTTTCTCTCATATCACTTACTATACATTCTTATTTTTATTCCCATTTTATTGATATGTATATATGCAATACATAATGTTTATACTGAACTTCAGCATTTTGCACATATATATATATATATATATATCACATCAAAATTACAACTTCATCCCTTTTTGATCCTCCCTCCCTCCTACAACTTCATTAGTTCCCACTACCTCCCCATTTAGTTCTATGAAATGACTGCAATCTGGGTTTCTCATATTAGAGAAACCATTTGATATTTAACCTTCTGTGCCTGACTCACTTCACTGAGCATGATGGTCTCAAGTGGCCTCCATTTACCTATGAAAGCCTCAAACCTACCTGTTTTTATAGATGAGTAGAATTCCATTGTGCACATATACCACAACTTATGTATCCATTACACTGTCTTGCTGGTGGGTATTTTGGCATCTTCACATGTTAGCTATTGTTAGTTGTGCTGCTATGAACATGAGTATACATGTGTCTCTGTTCTATGATACTTTTAACTGTTTTGGAAAAATTCCCAGAAGGGGTACTGCTAGATCAAAGGGGATATGTATTTTCAGCCTCTTGAGGAATTTTCATACTGCCCTCCATAGTGGTTTTACCAGTATATTCTTATTTATTACATATTATTGTGGTTTGGATCTGGAGTATCCCCCCGAAAGCCTCACGGCATGTGCTCGGGAGGAGGGGCCTGGCTGGAAGGGGTGGATGCTTGGAGCCTGACCTGGAGAGACAAGCTGTGCTGGTTCCACCTTTCTCTCTCACTTGGCTGTCTACCATGCCACTGGCAGCTTTTTGTCTAGCTGCCACCTTCACCATGTGCTTCCACCATTGCTGGTAGCCCATTATCTTAGTTTGTTATCCACTGCTATGAAAAAATACCTGATATCCACAACTTTCAGGAGCAAAGATTTATTTATCTTATACTTTCAGGAGGTTTCACACAGTCTGATCTATTGTGGGGCAGATGGCAATGGTGGAGGTAAATGGCTAGGCATGGAGAGTTACTCACCCCACTGCAGATAGAAGCCAAGTGAAGTCTGGAAACTCCACCAAAGGCTAGAACCTTCCCAGGAAGATACTGTAACAATATTTCTTCTTTTTCCTTTAATAACTTTAAGCTGCTAGTTAGAACCCTCCAGGATAGGTGTGTCTCCCTCATTTCCTGGTCCACAAGTCAAAAACAAACACCTGAAAGCTCTGTCCTGGGCAACCTCCAATCTCAACAAGTTGATATAATAACTCCAGGTCAAACTTGAAACATTCACCCCTTTCAACCAAGCTCTGCCACCCAGTAACACAGTCCCAAATATGTGAGGCTTTTGGGGGACACTCAAGATTCAAACCACAGCACCCACAAATGGACTATGACCTTCTAAAACTGTAAGCTAAAAATAAATCTTTCCTTTCTTAAACTATGGACGTCAAATACTCTGTCCCAGCAACAAGAAAGTAACTAAGACAGAAAATGGTACCAAAAATGGGCCTGTTGCTGTGACTTTACCTGACTGTGGCTTAGAAGCTTTGGAGGAGTTTGGAAAAGTTTGAAGATGTCAACTACAGAAGCCTTAGAAAGCTGCAAGTCCATCTTGATGGGAAATTCTGGTCAGAGCTCAGAAGGACAGAACGCTAACAGAAGTGTGGATTAGAAAAATAGGGCTCAAGAAGTGTGAGATGGTAAGCTGTGCTGGTTCTGCCTTTCTCTCTCATTTGGCCGTCTGCCATACTGTGAGCAGCTCTTTCTCCAGCTGCAGCCTTCACCATGTGTTTCCACTATTGCTGACAGCTTATAAATGGACTGTTACCTTCTAAAACTGCAAGCTAAAATAAACTTTTTCTTTTTTAAATTGTGGATGTCAGGTATTCTGTTCCAGCAATGAGGAAGTAACTAAAACACATGTACTTCAGAAATATGTTGTAGGGATTATGAACACTCACCTCTAAATATTTCACCATATGTCTTAGGTACATTTTTGTTTCTGTGACTCAATGCCTGACATCCATAACTTAGGGAGTAAAAATTTATTTTAGCTTACAGTTTCAGAAAGTCACAGTCCATTCACAGGTATGTGGCTGGAAAATGGTGGAATCACCTGGCAGGGTTGGAGTGGGGGCAGGGCCACAGCCAGAGCTCCAGTGGCAGAGATCCTCACAACATGGTAGAAGAGAGACAGAACAGGGAGGAAGGGTGGAACCAGTACATGCCCCTCCAGGTCAAGGGCCAAGCTTCTTACCAGGCTCCACCTTCCAACCCTACACAGTATCCATAGGCACATGAGGCTTTTGGGGGACACTCCAGATCCTATCCACAAGAACATATATTTCCCATGAAGTACTACATCAATCAAAACAAAGCTGCTTTTAAGTTTGATCACGGTAAGTAATTTGTGCTTACCTGATTTTGTATTTTCATGAAAGATTACAAAAGTAATTTCTGCAAACTCCAGTAGCTCTGCCAGGAAACAGGTCTCTCCATTACAGTGCTGAGTTACCAAATTACATGGGAACTCAACGTGATGAGAGAACTCAGGGCAGAAGGAACAGGCTACAGGGCGAGTTCGGCGCTGTTCTCCCATGGGCAAGAATGAGAGATGAACAGTGACAGAGGTATTGACCCCAACTGTGGCGCTGAACTGTAGAGTTGGATCCTGCTCAGCCAAAGCCCTGTAGGGGAGAAGAGTGGAACTGAGAAGAAGGTACATACTGTGATGTTACCGGAAATCAGCCTGATTACTTAGAAATTATCTTTACTATTCAATGAGACCACCAAGAATATGAACCAACATGTTTCTATCTAGGCATTTGGCAGTGCTTTCATGTGCTTTCTTAGTAATCTATTATAGGTAGCATCGCATACTTCCATGGGAACGGAGATATTACTCACCTACCTAGCAGAGTGACATTCCACAGCAATGTATTGTTACAGCCTTTGGCCAAAAACCAATAGGAATCAACTACTGTAGTTGAACCAGTTAGGGTTAAAGGTTGTTGTAATAAAGGAAATTATACACCATGGGAGCTAAAGGGGCATCTCAGAAAGAAGGTAAGAGAAGGGACTTGTAAAACTGAGCATGAATTAGCTGATTGAAGGAAGGCTCAAAGGTGTAAATTTTTGTCTTGTATTGGTTTTCTTAATGAGTCATATTTAGAATATTCACATAACCCTTCATAAAGTTGCAGCAGTCACTAATTTTAGGCAAGACAAGAATATGAGGTGTTTTTCTGGCTTGCTGAGTGATCTTGTTTTGGTCTGCTGTTAGCTAAGATTATGGAACAGTCTCGCTTCATTATAGTCACAAGGCAGGCCTTGTCTGAAGCCTATATTATGAGATATTGATGTTTGTTAAACAGGAAATGGTCAAAGCCTCCCTATGAATGTCAGACCAGTTCCCAGATATCAAGGATTGCTTTGTTCTTTCTCTCTACAGATGTCCTATCATGTACAGAAAGAATATATCCACTTTTAACTAACACTTGTAGAAAGCAGGCAAATCTTTTCGTTTGGGTAGGTACAATACAACAGAGACAAACCCTCTGGCTTCCAAATCCCCAAGGGGATAAAATCAACATTTAGGCAAAGAGGTCACGTATTTTTTGCAGTATTTCTTGACATCATTAAGCCAGACTTGGGGTGCTTTCCTCCAATGTCCCCACTGTACTTCATATATAGCAGTAGAGGATGGTAATTTAGAGTTACACAAACCTAGGTTTGAACCTGGCTCTCCGATTTATTTACTGTCAACTCTGGACAAATTATTCAAACTCTTCTAAGTCTCAGTTTCCTCATCACTAAATTGAGGCTAACATAAATTGAGGCTAAGATAATAAATCTACAAATATACACATATTTGATAGCTATTACAGTTACATTTCTAACAGAAAAGGAAAACAAACTAAATGGTCACTAATAGAAGACTGATGTACATGAACACAATAGCATACTCTAAAGATATGCTATGTCTAGAGAAGATGAAGTGGAAATAAACAGTGTTAGTAGTGGTTAAAAAAATGAGGATAAAACAGTGATAGGGTATTACAATGATATTGTCAGATAATACATACAAAAGAACTTGCCTATGAAAAATAAAAGTACTCTTTTTAAAATGGATTTATCACCGAAGTGATGGAAAAGCTATTCTGCATTATTTATTCAGTGATTATTTGCTGAATATATGTTCTTTGTTTCATGTACTGGGCTGGATGTTGGATATTTAGCACTGAAATAGCTACAATTTCTCACTCTAGTGAAATTTAAAAAACTACTGGCTATGTCCAAGAAGGTTTCTACTAACTCTCAAAGATGAAGTGAGTTAGAAGATGCAAGAGAATGAGAAAGAAGTGCTTACTTTGTATTGATACCAAAAATGTTCTTTCAGGAAGACTACTCATAATAAGGCAAGGGCTAGTATCTCTTCAGAGAAGGCTGACTTCTAAATATCAGAGTTTAGGTTCAAATAATTCCTCTTTTCCATGATAGGCAATGCAGAATTTATTTCTGATTTTACTTTATTCAACTGGTTAATACAGGTAACATTAATTTATCTATACATGTGAACATAATCATAAAAAGTTCCCATGTACATTCATATATTTGTATAGTAGCTGGAAGCTAATAAAGAGACTTAATGTTAAAACTGATTCTTATAATAACTGGGGCAGATGTCAATAATTTCCATTTTCGGAGGAGGAAATTAAGGTTCAGAGAAGGAAAGAAATCACTCCAAGAACATGTTCAGCGGGTAGGAGAGGGGTGGGACTAGAAGCTATAGCATCCAATTTCTATTGCAATTCTATTTCCACAATATTAAGCTTTGTCTCATGTCCTGTAGAATTCTCCTAATCTACCAGAAAAGCATAGTGCTAGAACTGACTTAGCTTTTTGCTACCCCTTCTTGAAAATACAACACAGACCAAATGGGGGGACTTGGGACAAACTGTCTGCCATCCAGTCTGACTTCAGTCCTCCGAGAGAGGAACCTCTGAGTCTTTTGTGTATTATTCAGTCTTTCTGAGATCTACTGAGTATCTAAATTCTTATTCCTTCTTTGCTTATCAAATATGAGTTAAATAAGTGCTTCCACATTGAAGAATTTTGGTCTTGGTATGATCTGACACCAAACAAATATTCCATATATGCATTTTACGTCTTTCACTAGAACAATTTCACTTTTCTTAAGCATCTTAATAACTACTACTGTTCTTTTAAGACTCAGACTAACACATTCTGAAGGGCCTTGAATGTTGTGCTAAGGAGGCTGGGCCTTATTCTGTGAATTAATAGTCTCAAAGAAGAGTGTGTGTAACTCTAGGAAGTTTATTGGGTTAATAATTGGGGCACATTATGACACATCATAGTCAAAAGCTCAGAAATACAACATAAAGAGAAAATATGAAAAGCAGCAAGAGAAAAACAGGCATTATTTTACCAAGGCAAACCCATTCAAATTACTGCAGATTTCTCAATGCAAACTTTAAAGGCTGGGAGAGCCTGGAGAAAAATCTTTCAAGCTTTAAAAGACAGCAAGTGTCAACCCAGATTGTTGTATCCAGCAAAATTATCCCTGAAAATTAAAGGAGAAGTAAAACTTTTTCATGACCAAGAATCCCTAAAGAAATTTGCGACTACTACCCAGCATTGCAGAAAATACTTGAAGGAATCTTAAAGAGAGAGAGAGAGAGAGAGAGAGAGAGAGAGAGAGAGAGAGAGAGAGAGAGAGAGAGACAGACAGTCAGACAGACAGAGAGAAAAGCAGCACCAAAAAACATAGTGGAAAAGAAGCATCTAATGAGAAAGTGTAATAAAAAAAGAGTGGTATTTGAATCATTTGATTGATTGATATCCTTCTAAAACCAGTACCAACTATCTTATAAAATCTGTAAATCTTCCCCCATAATTGTTTTTAATAGTATATAAGTTTGCAAAACATAGTAATTATATTCAACATAAAGAATTGGTATAAAATCTTTAAAAATATGTATGCATGAATTTAGGGATGGATAGGCAGGTAAAATGATAAACCAAATCTGGCAAAATATTAGTGATTAGTGAAATGTGAGTAAATAATTTATGAAAGTTTAAAAAAACTGAAATAACTAAGCATGCCACTCTATTGCTTAAAGTGTAGCATACTTACGTGATATAGATTTTACTTCACTTAATATAGCAATTCGACATAGACTTAAGCTCGTTTAATGTAGTGATTCACTCATTTAGTCTAGGATGTAAGTTTGTCTAAGAGATCTGGTTGATGCAGACAATCCGAGTATCTTTTGAATGTACAAAAATTTACCTTTTAGTACTCAGCTAAGGAATCTGAAATTTAACTTCCCTCTCTTTCTTGCTCACATTTTCTAGCCTTATGAATTTCATTGTTATAGTTCTCTTCTTATGTAGACTGGTGGGTGAAGCCACATTAAAAAAATCGCAACAAAGATACAGTAAGATACAGAAAAAATAACTATTGGCAAATACCCCAGTAAAGGGCTCTGCTGGACCCAGAGAAGAGGCATCAAGATATGGCCACTGCATCCCATTCTAGGGGTGGGAAGCTGAACTAATAAGTGGTGATTTGAGTAGTGAAGTGAATTAGACGCAGAAGATTAAATATGTTAAATATCGCATGGTTTCTCTGATTTGAGAAACCCAGAACACAGGCATTCTGTAGAACCAAATGAGTGTGATAGTGGGAGTTATGGGGGGATGAGAGGGTACTGAAGGGCCAAAAATGGGGAGACAAAGGGGTCGTAACATTGATGTGATATATATGTGCACAAAATACTCAAGTTCATTGTAAATATGTATTGCATATGTATTAATAAAATGGGGAAAAATAATTGAGGCACAGGAAGAAAAACTAAAAGTTTGTTATACGTTAATGTTTTCTTATTATATGGAATATTTTATAATGTATTTAACGTATTAGTATGGTAGTACAAGAGGGTGACTTATACATAAATATGTGTGTCTGTATATATACATATATGTGTGTGTGTGTGTGTGTGTGTATATATATTTGGAAGGTATGCTTTTTTTATTAACAGGAATGCACAATTAAAATTAAAATTAGGGAACCAGTGCTGTTGGTAATGGGAAACCAACACAGGTTTTAATGTAAGGGAGTAACATGATTAAAAATTGCCCTGAAAAAAATTATCTTGGTATCACTCTTACTAAGATGTTCCGAGAAATTGTTGAAAAAAGTCTACTTGGAGAATTTTTGTGAGGAACTGTATCATTTAGACTGAATATTTTAGCAGTTGCTTCAGCATCTGATCTCACACAGGTAGTAATTACTTATGTAGAGACCATATAGCTATAAGTGAACAATCTGACTCTTAGTTGCAACCCATAAACAAATCAAGGAGAACTAGCCTATTGGACTCATGTCCAAAGTGAAGGGGTATGAAGCAGGAGTCTGATCTAGTTCTATTTTTTGCTGGGGCTCACTGTTGCTAAAACTATTCTATATGGTGTGTCTTTAAGTAGATGAACTTACAGTGGGAGAAAATTCATGCATCCTAATTATCAGACCAGCTAAGGTGCTAACAAAGGAAAAAGCCCCAACTGCCTACATGTATGAAGAGATTAAAGAAAGGATTAAGGAAGGCTACAAAGATGTGACAAAATCTTTAAGAAAAAAAGGAGGTTAGGCGGGTATAAAACTGAGAGAAGTATGAATAAAAGGAGGTGAAGGAAGGAGAAAGTCATGCTGCTCAGCAGGGGCAGTGTTCTGTGCAGAGAAACCAACAAGACAAGGGTCCAAAGGGGGAAATACACTTGGTGTGTGACAAGAAGGCCAGGGGTTGGAGTGGAGTAGCAGAGGAGAGACTAACAGGAAAAGATGAGGTCAGAAAGACAATAAGATCAAAGCACAAGTCTTACAGACATTTTAAGGATTCTGGTTTTTACTTTGAGACAGAAAGTCATTGGTGGGCTTTAAAAAGACATAAGTCAAAGTCTGACTTAAGTTTTCATAGGATCACGGAGCATTATGTTGAGAACTGAAGGGAACAAGAGGTGGTACTTAGAGACTGCCATGAGTGAAGATGGGTTTATAGAGGAACTGCAATGACTGGGCATGCTGTGGTTTGAGGGTACTACATGACTGTAGCAGTGCCTACAAAAGGTGAGAGGATAAAATTCTTGGAAAAGGTCAAGGAACTAAGCTGCAACAGCAAAGACTGTAAGTGACTTAAGTTCTGAAATGCTTTCTTAACAGTAAAAGAGTTGTGGTTAGTTAACTGGAAATTGTACATAAGAAAGTTTATGGACATCTGAGAATCATATTGTGTGGACTGCGGTATAAAAGATTTGAGAAATGCCTTCCTAATGTGGACTTACTTGGCTGCTGCTTGCAGACCACAGGCTCTGATAATTTGAACTGAGATGGAAACAGTTCGGGCAGCAAGAACTCCTGCTGCTGTTCTGGTACTACGCCTGTACCTCATGCCCACATCCAGTAAACCTGAAGAATGAGGACCAAAGGAAAAAGATTAACAGATTGGCCAAGAAGAACTTCTGTTCTACAAAACCACAAAGTCCTGGGTCAAGAAGTCAAAAGCAGGAGAGATACCATATGTCATAATTATAATGAGGGGCCTTACTAGTTGGAGAATCTATCCATGGTCAGAATCATATTAAATACTGCACTTTATGGTTAATAGCCACATGCCATCTTTTTATAAGAAAAGACTTACCACCCTACTGTCTCATGTAAGAGAAAGCTTTACGAAGTAACAGAATGAGTTGATCAATGAGGGGCAGGAGGATATGGCAGATAATCTGCAGCAAGCATGTACAGCTACTTGATTTAGGAAGCTAAACCTAGATAAACTTGAAGGGTAGATCATCCTGACGGAACCATCAAGTTGTAACACCAACCAAAATTCAAGTCTAGTCAATCTCTTTCAATTTAAATCCTAACCTCCTTCTTCCTTACAGAGAATTCCCATTTCAAGATTACTTTACTCCATCAATCATACATCTATTATCTGGTTTAGAATAATACTGAGTATGACTATATAATGTTTGGAATCTGCACTACAAGGGTTAATTAAATGTCTGCTAAAATATATGGTAAAATACAATGTCCATGGAACTATGTTTCTAAAATTATGTGCAAAACTTGTAGTTCATATTCAATACTTATGTGTCTGAGAGAGGTATCTCCTAGTTTTTCTCAGATGCTCAAAGGGTGAGTATCCCAAAAAGAAAAAAATCACTAGAGAGAAAGGGGTATTTGTGTCTACTGGTTTTGAAAAGTAAAGATAAATTAATCTTCAATTACCTGATGACTGATTCCTCAGTTCTTTCCTGTTTTCAAACCTTGGAATTAAAGGAAGATTAAAGGTCTGTATTCCCACATCCTCACAGTGCTGCATGGTTACCATAGCACATATCCTTGATAATGGCAAGGTTCCTCTGGCAACCATTTGGTCTCTCACATTAGGATAATAGTATCTGCAAACCACAAAAGCACAAGCTGTCAGTTGGAATAATTAAGTGGATAAATAGTTCGGTCTGTCCCAGGGATCAATTTTCAGTCATCTTTGGGGCCTGACTGCTCCATACTGTTGTTAGCTGTGATTTTATCTGGCTAGATTTGTTGCTCATTAAATGGAGAAGCAACCCCATAAATTACACCCTGAGTTCAGGACAAAGCCCAGCTTCTCACAGACTCAGAGGTATTTGCATATATCTTAGTCCTCTGAAGTAGTTACTTTCTTCTTGAAGTAACAAAAGTTCATTTAGATGAAGTAGTCCCAGATTCTTTCAGTTTGCCTTTAGGATTAAGTCCTTCTCATTTGGAGAAGTAATAATTTGTTAGTGTCAACTCCATTTCTTTCTCCTGTCAAAACAATCCATTGCTAGATTACAAAGTTGTAAGTCAAAGCTTGGTAGTTTTAAAAATCTGTTTTGCATTTGAGTTTTCTTACCCCATCCCCACTTTTTTTTTTTTTTTTTTGAGACACTCTCACTCTATAGTCCAGGCTGGTCCTGAAGTCACTATGTAGCCCAGGCTGGCCTCGAATACATGGCAATCCTCCTGACTCATTCTCCTGAGTGCTGAAATTATAGGAATATGCAACCATACCTGACTTATGCATTTAATTTTTATCTGGTTGAATTTAGAGAAAGCTTCTGGCATGTGAAGGCACTTTTCCTTATTTCTGTTTCTGATGCTGTATCTATTTTTTGGGGAGAGGGGCAGTATTAGGCAGTATTAGGGACTAAACACAGGACCTTGTACATGTTAGGCAAGTGCTCTACCAGTCAGCTACATTCCAAGTGCCTCTCACTTTAACCCCCATTAAAAAAAAAAAATCTGAAACAAGGTCTCCCTAAGTGTGGCCCAGGATAGCCTTGAGTTTATAATCTTCCTGCCTCAGCCTACTGAGACTATAGGCATATGATACCCACCTGTAATAAGGCCTCCCCAACCTTTATATTTACATTCTTATAATCTTTTCTTTTTCTTTTTGAGACAGGGTCTCACTCTGTAGCCCAGGCTGGTCCTGAACTAACTATGGAGCCCAGGCTGGCCTTGGACTCACGGTGATCCTCCTGTCTCAGCATCCCTAGTGCTGGGATTATAGCTGTATGCCACCATACCTGGTTTATGTAGTCCTGGGGAATCGAATTCAGGTACTTAACGCTTGCTGGGTAAGCACATTAACTGCTGAGCCATTCCTCTAGCTTACTCATAATCATTTTTGTTTCTTGGGGGTATGAAACAAGGAGGAGGTTGAACATCTATACTCATGCCAGGATATTTTCTGGAAATCCATGGCTATTACATTGAGTGGAAATAATTTATGAAGGCTGATGGTGGAAAGAATAGATTACAACAAAATAAATTTAGAAGTGAGGAGACCAGTTGGGAGGCTACCACAGAAATCAGGTTCATATGGTAAGGGCCTACGTTTAAGTAAGGCACTAAAAGAAATCCAAAAAATGATGATATTTAACAGACAGTAAAAAGTAAAACAAATGGGACTTCATTTTCAATGTAAGTAGTATTAGAATATGAGATACAACTGCTTCCAAGAACCTAGCAGATTTCAATAAAAACTAGATAATAGTCATTGCCAAATGAAAAGAATATATTAATAAGCCAGTGCAGCAGGGCTGTATAGTTTCCTTACAACAGTCCCACCAAAGCTAGATAAAGATAGGCTGCTTTATGATTATGCCTTTCCTTCACAGGCACAGAACTGTGTTGTATGTATGGTACCTGCACCAGATTTCAAACTGGACTCCATCTCCAGGCACAAGCCCCTGTGCAGAGAGGGCACTTAGTAGGAGCCTTTGCACTGGAACGTCACTTGGCAACAGAAGAGAGTGGTGGTGCTCACTGTTAAAGATGGGATCTGGAACACAGAGGGTAGTTGCAGTTCTGAAGGGCTTCAAAGTAATTCCTTTTGAAAAAGAAGAGCAGTATATTAAACACATTAGAGTTTTATGTGTCGTAGAACAGGGTTTACATATACAGTGTTGCAATTTTATCTTCCCAATTTTATTCCTCTGAAAAAAAACAAAGCAAGTATTATTACTCTTTTCACAGATGAGGATAAATTTATACAATTAACCTGAAGGTCTTAAAGTGAAGTAACAGCTCTGGAGTTAGAATCTACATCTTCTATGTTATTCCTAGCAATGTTCAATACTAATAGCTATGGTCCCCTTAAGTTTCGTAACAATACAGAAGAAATCCCTCTGTCTGCTGATGTATGGCAGTTCCGATTTTTCCACATCCCACCAATGTCTGGTATTCTGTGTCACTCCTCCATAAATTACAGCCATTTTTGTGGGTATTAAGTATATTTCATGGTGGTTTTGATGTGCATTCTCCAAGTAACTCATGATGCTTAGTGTCCGCTGTGGTTTAGATGTGGTTTGTCCCAACAGAGTTCATATGCTTGATGCTTGGTCCTCAGCATGGTCAAGTTAAGGAGGTGACAGAAACTTTAAGAAGTGGGACCTGGTGGGAGAAGGTTTGGGTGGTACTTCCTTCAGAAGGACTTAACAGTGGTCTTACAGAATAAGTCAGTTTTCATGTGAGCAAGTTTCTCTAATAAAAACAACTCACAAACTTGGCTCTCTGATGTACAGTTACTCCTCATTCTGTTTCTCAACAGCTTCTGAAATCAGGCAGAGAGGTCCCCACAAGATGTTGAACTAATAAATCTCAACAAAGTTATAGTAAGATACAAAAAAAAAAAAAAAAAGAACTTTCAAATCATCCCAATGACCAATGTTGCTGGACCCCGAGAAGAGGCATCAAGATATGGCCACTGCAGCCCATTCTAGGCATGGGAAGCTGAGCTAAAGAGTGGTGATTTGAGTGGTGAAGTGAGTCAGACACATAAGATTAAATATGTTAAATATTTCATGGTTTCTCTGATATGGGAAACCCAGAATACAGGCATTCTATAGAACTAAATGAGTGTGATAGTGGGAGTTAAAGGGGATGGGGAGGGCCAAAAATGGGGAGGGGAAAGGATTGTAATGTTGATCTGATATATATATGCACAGACTACTCAAGTTCATTGTAAACATTAGGTATCACATATATATTGATAAAAATGGGAAAAAATGTAAAAAAAAGGCATATAAATTACATCAATGGGACAAAACAACTAGTACCTCTAGGCATAGGTTATATAGAAATTTTTGTCTATTTATTTATTTAATTTTAGATAGTGTTTTACTAAGCTGATAGGTTGCCTAGACAGGGCTCAAACTTGTGATCCTTTTGCCTCAGCCTCCCAGAGTACTGGGATTACAAGTATATACCACCAGTACTTTGGCCGGTAACTTTTTATTTTGATATTATTCCAAATTTATGTAATATTTATATAAAAGTACAAAGAGTTGAGACAAGCCTGTGACACGTGTGTAATCTCAGCACTCTTAAAGGCTAAGATGGGATGGTAACAAGTCTAAGCCTAGCACTGGCAACTTGGCACCTTAGTAACTTAGTAGACCTTGTCTCAAAATAAAAAACAGAAAGGGCTGGGGAGATAGCCCAGTGAGAAGGCTGTGGATTCAATCCCTAGTACTGCCAAATTAAAAAAAAAATAGAAAATATAGTTTAAAAAAACAGCTCTTTCTTGTTTCACTGCCTAAGAGAGACTATAAGCATTCAGCAACACAAAATCCACTCAAGAAAAAATTCCTAAGTATGTCCAATAATAAGAATAAGAAGTCCCTAGTTAGGTATGTTAGTGACATCTTCAGTCACAATACATAGACAAGAGGCTGAGGCAGGAGGCTAGCAACTTTGAGTCCAGCATAATTTGCACAGAGTTCAAGGTTTCCTCAATGGCACAGTGAGGCTCTAGCTCAAGAAACCAAAAAGAAAAAAAAAAGAAGGCCTAATGTCCCAAACTTACCATTTTCAATAAATTCAGGTCCTTTGAGCACACTGGACTGTGAGTCTTGAAACAGAAAGCAGTATTGGACATAACAATCTGCTTCTCCCCAGACCGTTGTCTGAAGAGGAGCCAACCCTTTAACCATCTCTATGTGGAACTCAAAGTGGTGCTCCACCAATCCATTTCCTGGGTCTTCCACCTATAAAGTGGAACAAAAACACTGGTGAGTTTTAAAGAGTAACTGCATATGTACGAAGCCTTAGTAGAGATGAAGAAATAAGTATATTGACTGACACTAAAACGGAGGCTTAATTTTATTTGTCCCTAATTCTCACTATTGTTTAGCGTTAGCAAACTAGTATAAATAGATCTACATGTGATTGGATTAATATAAGGAAATTCATAAATATAATTCCACTTATTAATAGAAAAATGGGAAAAAACAGTTCAAACTCAATGAATTATAGACAAGTATGTAATAAAATTCAACATCTGGTTGATAAAAGCTCTTAACATAGTAAAAATAGAGTCAATTTCTTCACTAGGAAAAAGAACATATTTTATCAAATTGTACATTATTTTAGGGTATTAATTTATTTAGTTACTATTTCCAAAGACACTGAGGAGTCCGAAGGGGCTGAAGGACTAGCTCAGTGGTTAAAGTGCTTGCCTAGCAAGAAGTCCCTGAGTTCCATTCCTCAGGACCACATGAAGGTGGATGTGATGGCGCATGCCAGTAATCCCAGTACTTGGGAGCCTGAAGCAGGAGGACTGCTGGGAGTTCAAGGCTAGCCTGGGCTCCATAGTGAGTTCAGGACTAGCCTGCACTGCAGAGTGAGACTGTCTCAAAAAAAAAAAAAAAAATGAATAAAGACATTCAGCACAAACACTAGGAATGTCCACTACAAGTAAGGACTAGAAAGGAGCGAGTGAATACACCATTACTAAAAGTATTATTACTATATGATTAAGCATGTATTTATTAAATATTTATTATAAGCCAGACATTGCACTTACATTAACTAATTTAACATACCTAGCTAATAACAGGGGAACCAGGATTTGAACTCAAGTTGCCTGCCTCTGGAGCCACCGTTGTTTACCTCTAGCCTATATAGCTTCTGTACATACTAGTCAATTGATTATTCACAAGGGGAGTTTAGGATTCAGGTGAGAGGGAGACGGAGAGGGAGGGGGTGGGTAGAGAGAGAGAACAATTTATACTCTATTAGTCCAATAACTTTGAAGCAGGGACTGCATTAAGTCTTTCCTTTACAATCTAAATCATGATTGCATTAAATATTGCATGAGAAAGCCAAACCATAAAAAAATAAGAGATGGAAGAATATAAGAAGATAGATTTTTGTGGAGAGAAAGGGAATGTGGGATGAAGGGGGTGGAAAGAGAAGTAAAAACGACCAAGATGAGATATGTAAATACATCAATTCCTAAAGCTGATGGTTATTGTTATGTATAGCAAATACATGCTAATAAAATAAGTTTAAAAACGACTGTAATACGTGCTCAAGAATGTTACTTAGGATAACAGAAAACCTATGATTTGATTCTTTGAAAAAAAAAAAGGGGAGGATTTCTTAGAGTTAGTACAGCTATTTGATGATATGGCATTACAGTAATTTCATTTCTGTCATCAGTGAACTCATGAGACACATGAGTACTGGAGGTGGGGAGACAAGTGTACGTGTGGATATACAACTCACAAGCAAGGCTTCCAAGGATTTCCTCTGCATTCATAGTAAGAAACATTTTCTAATTTATAGTATGGAATTTAACAACATCTGAGTCTATACAATAAGTAGAGAAAGTATGTAACACTTAGACTTGTAAATATTATAGGTGACTGTTCTTTATTTGAGCTTATATGAAATTTCAATTAGAAAATTATCATTTAATTTATTGATAAACATGAGTCCTAATAGCAAAGAATTCAGAGTTTATAACAAATAAATAATAATCTAATATTTTTGAATAGTTCTTTCCTTCACAGAAACTTTTGAATTTGTTATTCAGATTCAGATTAAAATAGAGATCCAATGGTAAGATGGCAGGAAACAGGATCCCCCAGTGAGTGACTATTCATAGACACATTGAAAGAGCAAAGACAAAGTTTAAAACGAAAACAAAAACCAACAGAATTATCTGAATAACTTAGCTAGTCTGGTCTCCATAGCAAGTTACAGAAGAGCTCTGGGAATTAAGAGGAAGCCAAACAGGAAGTTAGAAACAATAGAGAACCTGCAAAAACTGAAGACAGCACAGAGAATATGGCATCTGGAAAGCTGCCATGGCTCCCCAGGATCAGGCCAATTACCACTGACACAAGGCTCTTGTGTTCTTCACTTTTTAAATTTCTTTTTCTCTCTGTTACTTTAACCTAATTTTCATTTACTTTTTTTCTAGTTTTGAATTGGATTTATATCTCCCTTTTTTCTAATCTTTTTTTTAAATTTTGCTTTAGACAGGGTCTTGCTCTGTAGCCCAGATTGGCCTAAAACTCACAGTAATCCTCCTGCCTCAGTAACCCAAGTGCTAAGATTACAGGTGTGTGCCACCATAGTTGGCTTATATAGTGCTAGAGGATCAACCCAGGGCTTCACAATTCACTTGGCAAGTGCTCTAATCACTGATATGGAGATAGGGTCTCGCTCTGTAGCCCACACTGGTCCTGAACACACTATGGAGCCCAGACTAGGCTTGGACTCATGGCAATCCTCCTGGCCCATCCTCCCAAGTGCTGGGATTATAATTGTACATCACACTGAAATGCTGGGGAATTAAACTCAGGGACTTATGCTTGCCAGGCCAAGTGATTTAACTAACTGGACCCCCCTCCCAATCTTATTTTCATCTCCCCTTTCTTTTCCAAAATTAACTCCTTGCCCCAGTTCTCCTTTTCCCAATCCTTACCATTTTTATTACTACTATTAAGCACTAATATTTTTAAGTTATTTAGTCCAGACTATCAAGTGTTAATAACTTCTAGGTATTTAGTTTAGCCTAGGCTGTTAATGAAGATTAAAGAACTGGACATCAAAACAGAAACCCTAAATCTACTAGATAAACAAACAGGTAAAACTCTAGAAGACATGGGAAAGGAGTTTCTGAACAGATCACCGGCTGCTCAAGAAATCTTCGCAAGAATCAACAAATGGTACTACACTAAATTGAAAAGATTTTGCACAGCAAAAGAAACAATCAGCAAGGTGAAGAGAATGCAGAGTGGGAAAAGATATTCACCAATAGTATTTCAAAAATGTTTACTATCCAGAATATACAAAGAACTCATAAAAATAAACCCCGCTAAAATAAACAACCCCATCAAGAAGTGAGCAGCTGAAATAAAAAAAAAAGCTTCTTAGAAAAAGCACAAATGGCCAACAAACACATAAAAAAGTGTTCTTCATCACCGGCCATCAAAGAAATGCAAATAAAAACAATGCTGAGGTTTCACCTTACCCCACTGAGAATGGTCTACATCAAGAACTCAAAAACCAATTGCTGGTGAGAATGTGGCAAAAAAGGAACCCTGCACAGCAGTTAAAGTGCTTGCCTTGCGGCCCTGAATTCAATCCCCCAGCACTTGGGAAGCTGAGGCAGGAGAATTGCCTTGAGTCCAAGGACAGGATGGACTACATAGTGAGTTTATGACCAGCCTGGACTACAGAGAAAGACCCTGTCTCCAAAAAAAAAAAAAAAAAAAAAAAAAAAAAAAAAAAAAAAAAAAAAAAAAAAAAAAAAAAAAAAAAAAAAACCTCTGCTCCATTGCTGGTTGGAATGTAATCTGGTTCAACCATTAATGGAAAGCAGTCTGGAGATTCCGTAGAAAGCTGAGAATAGAAATCCCATTTGATCAGCTTCTGCTTTATTGGGCATATTCCCAAAAGAAATAGAGTCAACACAGCAAAAAGACACACATGTATCCATGTTTATAGCAGCACAATTCATAATAGCCAAATCTTGGAAACAATCCTGCCTGTGCCTATCAACAGAGGAATAGTTAAAGATGTGGTTCCTATATACAATGGAATACGATGCAGCCATGAATAAAGACAGATATGAAACATTTGAATGAAAATGGGGTTACCTTGAGTCAATAGTGCTCAGTGAAATGGCCCAAACATTAAAAAAATGAATATAGATGGCTGTCTCTCTTATGGAACTTTAAAAAATGGCATAAAAAGGCCCCAACACAGGTGACAGGGTAGAAAGAGGAGCAATGAACTCCTAGGAAAGGGATATCTGAGAAACTGAGGGGCATGGATGGGCATCGATTCCGCAAACCCTATAGAATTTGGAATACACACACACACACACACACACACACACACACACACACATATATATATATATATATATATATATATATATATATATGCCTAACTCCACAAGATCTGCTCTCACAGGCCCTGAAATGGAGGAACAGAAGGAAAGTGTAGGAAAGGAACTTTGATCCAATGATCCGAATGTTCGGACAGTTCAAAAAACATTTAAACAAATTCAAGAGACATTTAATGAGCTTAAAGAAGAACTCACTAAAAACATGATGGTCTTAATTAATAAGATGTTTAGCAACTTTATAGAAGACAAAACCAAAAAGCTGACTAAGTTGAACAAGACAAGATATGAATGACCATTATAATTAGATCATAAGAAGAAACTAAGCTGAAACTCAACAAATGAGAAGTATGAGACCTTGAAGACAAAGGTGACACACAGGATGATATACCCTAAAAAGAACAAGACAACAGGGCAATTAAATTATCAAATCAGAGGATTAAGAGTTGGTGGATGTTCAATTAGATTTTCTTTATAAATTCAAAGTGATAAGAGGGACACAGAATCTTTTAAACCACAAGAGAAAAATAGAAATGATTCCCGTACTTAAGGCAAGCATTGAAATCAACGTAATGGTCTCTGTTGAGACTCTCATTACTAAAACAAGGACGTGGGTCAATGGCTTCACTAAAATGTGCAAGAGAAAAAAGAGATTTTCGTTTTCTGTGAAAGAAACAGTATAGAGTCGTTACCATAGCAACAGATGCTACAGATGGCTGGTCCAGGAAATGGGCTGGCCTAGGGCCAGAGGCAGGGGCCGTCCCTTCTTCATTCTTTAATCTTTGCAGTGCTGTTATCTGATCTGCAGAACCCATGGCTAAAAACACTCGAAGACTCCCATTTTGGTGGCCTGAGAATACATCAATCACAGGCATGTGACTGTCGACAGCAACAACTGGGTACTTGGCATCAAGCAGGAGGTGAGAAATCTTGGGGTCTCTAGAAAAGAAGAAACTGAATGAGCTAATAAAAATAAGTCAGATTTGTTTTATTCCTTACATGACTCTTTTTCTCAGTTTATTAAAAATGAATCGACAAGTATAACAGTTTTTGAAAAATGAGATTCTAGGTAGGTGTGGTGGTAAATGCTTATACTTCTAGCACTCTGAAAAGCTGAGGCAGAAGGACTGCAAGTTCATGCCCAGCCTGGGCAACTCAGTAACTTGGTGAGATCCTGTTTCAAAATAAAAAAAGTCTGGTGATATAATTCAGTATGAAGGCCTTGGGTTCAAACCTTAGTGTCACCAAAAAAAAAAAAAAAAAAAAAGTAATCTGTTAGTAACTAAATAAAACTGAAACTACAAGGCAGTTTTTGTTTTGTTTTTGAGACAAGGTCTCACTCTGCAGCCCAGGCTGGCCTTGACTCACAGCAATCCTCGTATCTCAGCTCCCAAGTGCTGGGATTACAGGTGTGCGCCACCATGCCTGGGTTATGTGGTGCTGGGAAATCAAACTCAAGTATTTAGTGCTTGCTAGGTAAGCACTTTAACCGCTGAGCCATTCCTTCAGCCCAAGGCAGGTTAATTTATAGAAGGCAGCAATTCCAGCTGGAAAGGTGTTGGATATATCTCTTCATGCCCCGAGTCCAGTGTTTGCAACAGAGTTTATCTCAGCTGAAGCTTACTGAGTTGCATTTTTTTTTTTTTTTCTGAGACGGGGTCGCATCATGCAGCCCAGGCTATCCTCAGGAAGAGTGTAGACTTTTATTTTTTGTGGTGCTGAGGATGGAATCCAGGGTCTTTGTATCATGCTACATCCTCATCCCATTTGTTGGTTTTGATTTTGAAAAAAGGTCTAAGTTTTAAACTGCCCAGGAACAGCACAGTGGTAAGAGCACTTAACCCAGTAAGTTCAAGTCCCTGAGTTGGAAAGCCAGAGAAATGACTTTTCGGGTCAAAGGACAAATTTCGTCATTCATAAGGCAGGGATAATAATACTTCCTGACATTACAGCAATGCTTAAAAGAGATAAGGCCAACAAAAGGGCTCTTTGTACAATGTAAGACTCAACATCTGAAACACAGAACCAGAAAGAGGCTTCCAGGGAAGAGGTAAGTGTTAATTAAAAATCCGCACTTCAAATGAAATAAAAAAAAGAAAGTCTAAATTTTACCAATATACCATCTAGGTGTTAAAATGAGGCATAACAACCAAATCTGTAACAAGGTCTGTAACACAATATTCATGACAAAAATTTTTCAAGAAATGCATATGGAACCATATTGATATTTCATGACAAAGAGACAAACTGTTAGTTTTCCGAAGTAACAACAAAAATTTTGCAAGTATCTGATATGAACCATATTGATATTTCATGAGAGATAAGTAGTAGTACTTTTTGGTAGTAACAGTTTTTAGTAAAAAGAGTGCTCTCTGGAACCAGGATATCAGGGTACTAGCCTTGGTTCCACTCTTAAGACATTTGTAACAAGTAATTTAACTTCGAGATTCTGTCAACTCATGTCTGCAACAGTGGAAATCAAAGTACTTGCTTTAGAAGTTGTTGTGAAGATTAAATGACTTAATGTATGTAAGGCTCTTAGCACTGAAACATGGTAGGTAGTACCTGCTTTGCAATAGGAGAAAGAGCAGCAAGTATGGTGAAACTGAGACCGCTTCTTAAAGGGATTTTTGGGCTATTCATGTTTGCAAACCAAAAGAATTCCATACAAAATTAAAGATGCAAAATAAAGAATACACCTAAAGATCCTATTTACTTGAAAGACATGTAAAACTGATGGAGAGGGAGTTTCACCAGCCCAAGTAACTTGTCATGTCCTGGGCTTCGCATCTTGTTCCAAGTTTCAATTATCATCACATTGTTTTTAAGCCTTTCCAGGTATTTGGAAGATAGAGAGACAGGAATCACCTGAGGAGAACAATTAAAAAAAAAAGCCCATACCTGAGACAAAGGATTCATTTATAATTTAATAAACATTTACTGTGCATGCACAGTGTGAGCAGTTAGACATTAAACTAAAATCTACTCTGTTCCCTCAACAATCTCATGTCAGAGACTAGATCAATCATTATCAATCAACATAAGTCAAACCATTATTTTAGTGAAATGGTCTAGTAAAATGATTCCAGAATTGGCCAGCTGATAGATGAAAATACAATTTGTCATGAGAGTCAGAGATCTAGAGGCAAGAGTAGGTAGCTCTGTCAAATTAATAGCAGAATGAAGGGCCATCAATGTGAAGGACCCTCAGCTGCAGTAACAGGTGTAATAGTAAAGGGGAGAGGAATTCCAGCGATGAAACAGAAAACATGATGCATTAAACTGAAACCAATGAGAAATAACATAAAGCAGGGAAGTCCAATATGTGGCCTGCCACTTTTTGCCCTTTTAAAAAATATTTTTGAAAATTACAAAAGGAACTTTTAGTAAATATATTCATAATTCATTTTATACGTGGCCCACGTCAGGTCCTCTTCACTCAAAAAAACCAAAACAATTAAGTACCAAGTCACAGGTTGACATCCTTGATCTAAGTTACAATGACACAGTAGAATGCGTGTACTACATGTGCAAGGCCACCTCAATCCCCAGCACCCACTCAACAGACTAGATATATATACATATATCATGATCAAAGGGAGACTCTGGGAGTGCAGAGAACCAGTGTGGTTACTTCTGCATCCACCTAGGAAATACATCACATAAGTTGTCTGAGGACATGTCTGTTTCCTGAAACCATAAAAAGTAAAACACAGGAACCTCATTTGCAAATAAGACGCATTTAGGGGAGAAAGTAACCCTAAATGTTAAAGCTGAGCAGCAGTTGCCTAGAAAAAGATGCTTGGCCTAATGGTTGTCATCCAGGCTGAGAAGGAAATCCAGGACAGAAGGAATAGCCCATGTAAAGAGACAGAGGTTGAGAAGAGAATATTCAGGAAATGCTGAGTACGTGAACACAGCTGGACATTTCTACTGTGAACAGAAGAATGGTTAGGAGTTAAGACTGGGGAGATATATGTGGTCAGTTTTAAAGAATCTTGAAGTTCATGCTAAGATTTACATTCTATCCTGAAGGCTTTAGGGAATCACTGAAAGATTTTAAGCAGGGAGGTAAAATGTTTAGGTTAGTGTCTTGGACAGACCACTGGTACACAGACAGAAATAGAGAGGTCAGAAATAAGTACACCAACCTGACGTCTATTTGAAATGTGCGTAAGGGCCTGAAGAAAAACAGTGGGAATGAAGTGGAGGGAAGGATAGAGGATTCGAGAAATAATTCAAGAAACAGCATCGATTTGAGTTGGAGAATAATTATATGAGAATTGCTGAATAGTTTTCAGGTTCTACTTAAGTCTGAGTAAATAATAAATTAAGGCAGACAGAGTACTGCTCTGCCATTAAGAAATATAAATTTGAATCACTTCTAGGAAAATGGATGCACCTTAAGACCATTAAGTGAATTAGAAACAGAAGGTTAAATTATGAATAGCTTCCCTAATATGAGAACCCCTACGTATAAATAAGTAAAAGAGCAAAACAAAAGAGTGATGGTAGGGAAGAGGGAAATAAGTTTGTGGAGAGGGAAAAAGAATGTGTGAGGAAGAGAGAACAGAGGTAGGAAAGGAGAAGGGAAGTAAAAATGATCAAGATGTGGTATATTTATGTACTAATCCCCCAATTTTAATGTAATTATTATGTATCACAAATATGTAATAACAAAAAGAATATTTTTGGGGGAAAGACAAAAAGAACGACCAGATATAGAAGAAATAATAAACTCAGATCAGACACATTTGAATTCCGTTTTCTTTGTTCTTTTTTTGATACTTAGGACTGAGCTTGGTGCCTTCACAATGGCATATATCCCTAGGTCATTTTTGTTTCTGATTTTAAGATAGGGTCTTGCTAAATTGTTTAACTGTCCAAGGTGTACTCAAACTTCTGATCCTCCTGCCTCACCCTCTCAGAATATCTGGGTTACAGGCCTGAGCAACGGGTTTGGAAAATTCCTTTTTTCATTTACACATCCTTATTAAATACCTGGTACATGCCAATGTATTAGGTTCTAAGTTGATGCATCTAGGTGGTGATGACCACTAAGCAGTTGGACACAGAGATCTGAAATGCCTGTGAAATGTATGACCATACAAGAGTGTAGATTCAGAAATTATTTTCATAAAAATGAATGCTGAAGCTACAGAAATAGATTTGATGGCCCTGAGGAAAAGAGGCTTACTATGAAAAAATGTCAACAAGAGTACATCATGGGAGCACTAACTGCTGAAGAGAAAGGAGAAATGCAGGGGTTACCACCGTTTTCCTTCTTTTGTCCTGAAGAATTAAGAAAGCCAGCTAGCTGTTCAGTCAAGACAGAAAATGAGAGTAAGGAGTCACAAAATACAAGAGGAAAAAAAGCCCAAAATGACAAGCAGTAACACCAAATTCTACAGGGAAATCCATTAAGATGAATATAGAAATAAGTAAAGCAATAAGTGAATTAGGAAAAATATATAAATAAAAAATAGGAGAAATAAAAAATTTAACTGATCAAAGCTCTAGAAGAAGGTGGGAATAGAATCCAGAACTCAGGTAATGAAATACCATATGAGCTGAGAAAGAACAGAAAGATACAGACAAAACAAGTTTTTAAAATGTTGGCAATGTCTCTTGCCCATTCCATCTATGTATGGGGTTGTCAGAAAAGTCATAATGCATTTTTGCAACAGATGGCACTATTTCATTTCTGTAAGTACTAGAGTCATTTGCATCTATGTTATTGCTGTATTGTATGACAGCTGACAGTTCTAGCTTCACTCTAAAAAAAACCTGGATTTTTGGTTGAGTTTTAGACATCTTATAGGAAGCTGAGGATGGAATGCCAAGCTCGATATCTTTGCCATATTTTACTGTTTTACTTCCATAAAAGTAAGAATGCAATGGTGACAATGTTCTTTAAGAATGCCAGTGCCAATGATGGTTCATGAAATTCCATGCTGGTCATGATCCCAATGATGTTCTTTGGCCAAAGTGCCACCGAGGTTTTTAATGACAAAATGAAGGCATTGATGGAATCAAACCCACATTACACAACACAAGAACTGCAGAAACACTGCATATCCTGAATTCAAGCATTCATGACTACCTGTAAGAGTTGGGATACATAAGCAAGCTTGATATTTCTGTTCATCAAAACTCAGAGAAGTTTTTAAACATATGTGATATGCTGAGTAAACGTGAGGAAAATTATTTAAGACAGCATCTTGCTCTGTAGTCCAGTCTGATCTTGAACTTACTATGTAGCCCAAGCTGGCCTTGAACACATGGAAATCCTCCCACCTCAGCCTCCTGAGTGCTGGAATTACAGGAAGCACCACCATGCCTGGTTTTTGATCCTTTTTTGAAGTGACTGATAACTAGTGATGAGAAGTGAATTGTTTAAAACTATGTGGTATGTAAATGGTCTTGGTCTGACATGATGATTTGCCTCAAATGACACTGAAAGCAGACATTCATAAGAGGAAGGTTATGCTCTCAGTGTGGTGGGATTTTAAAAGTGTTTTGTTTTTCAAGCTCCTACCAACAAACCAAATAATCAATGTGAATGTGATTGTCAGCAACTGGACAGTCTGAAACATCCAGAGCTTGTTAATCATCAAGTAGTTGTGTTCCATCACAAAAAGTGAGGCCACTCGCAAGCTTGATAACTCTTCCAAGATGACTGGAACTGGACAGGATGTGTTGCCACACCCACCATGCCCACCTGACTGAGCCATCAGACTTATATCTGTTTTGCATGCTTGAAAAATCCCTGCATGGAACAACTTTCAATGTAGACGAGCTATAAATCAGCACCTTGTTCATTTTATCACTGATAAAGACAGGTCCTTTACGAATGAGGAATTATGAAGCTCACTGAAAGATGGCAAAAGGTTATGAAACAAAATGGGCACTATATCATTAATTTGACTTTTGTTCTTTATATAAATAACCTTTGAAGAACATAAAATACATCATGACTTCTACAACTTAACAGTAGAGCACAACAGATAAATACTAAGGTCCTTTCAGTCTGAACGGTCTAGATTTAAGATGGAATTATGAATGGGGAAACATAAGTCCTCTCTCCACCATATACATCCCTAACGAATATGAGATACGCAAAATTACCTGAGAAAAGTTAAAGACTGGTTGTGTTGTACCCCATGCGATGACAGATCTGGTGACTTCCTCTGTGTTGAAGAATTTGCAAGTAAAATAAACATTGCATGGCAGTTGTTTCTCAGATTCCCCAGTAATGAAATCTTTCCCATCTGGCACCATCAGCAGCACATGCAACAGTAAAGCATTTTCTTTTGTTGACTTATTTGTCTGACTTGCTAAACTGTGGGAGGCTGGAATAGCCATGAGGGTTGAAGCTACAGGGTTTGGTGAATTTGGGATGGGAAGCATCAGATCATGTGCTTTCTTTGGAGTTTCCTCATGAATTTGATTAAAGTCCTGTAAATTTTTGGTACAGGCAGTATCTTGGCTGGACTCTGGCAGTATGTTATTTGGACTTGTGGCAGCATTAAGTGAGGAATGTTGGGTGTTGTTATTTAACTTAGAATTCACACCTGTGAAATCCTTGTTAGCTATAACAAGCTCCACGGTTACCTATAAAACACAAAAGGAGAAGAGTCAGTAAGAACATCCTACATAAGTGGAATCAGAATTTTGGAGCTGCAGATAATGCCAGATAATTAGGAAATGAATTGATTCATCCAAACACCAAAATAGGAGGAACACCAAGAGACTGCATATTCATCTACTTGTCAGACTGAGAAAAGGTAGGCAGATTATCAATAATACAAGATGAACCTGGAATATCTTGTTGAAACACCAAGGCTAGACAAACTACAGGCTTCAGGCCCTTAGAAAAGCTAGTAAGCCTGAGTTTCAGTTTGTACCCGACGTGGGCCTTGTAAATTCACCTGGTTCTCAAAATGTAATTGGTACTTTGATCACACGCTATACCTGCATCGTGCTTGCTGTGACCACCCCTTCCACTACCCCATAAAAACCCTGCTTTGCAATGGCTCAGGGCTCTCGGCACGGATCCACTGCGTTGGTGAAGTCAGAGCCCGAGCTTAAGCCTGAAATAAAGGCTCCTTGCTCTTGCATTCATGCTCGATCCCTGGAAGGTCTTTGGGGAATATGCGATCTGGGCATAAGATTGTGAAAGAAAATAAGGAGAAAACGATGGAGATATATTTAAAGGACACGAGAAGTTAAAGAGGGTCCTACCAGCTAAGTCTAGGATGATTTGAGAATCAAAATGACTAACGGTATTGGATTAAAACCCATCAAATCATACCTAATGATCTGTGAGTTCATACTAATATTAACATGGGAAAAGAAACAACTATCTTCTATGGCAGAATGACAATTAAAAATGCTCAAGGAGGACTGGAGGATGTAGCTCAGAGGTAAAGCAGTAACTTGACTAGACACAAGATTCTGGTTTCAATCCCTGGCACTGAAAAAGAACAAAGAAAATCACACACGCCCACATACTCTGCCACCCCAGATAATAAAGGTTTTAGAACTAACCATTTTATAATTATCATAATAAGATGTGATTCAGGTAAACCCCATTAGAGGTAATGTTCTACAAAATTACTTTGCAAAGTCATTAATTTACTATAATAAATAAAAATGTGCTATGGAGCTAAAGGACCTTAAAAAGAAATGACAATAATAATTACCATAAAGGAAAGTATTATTATAATTGATGAAATCTGAATATGGGTTGTAGACGGAATATACTGTCAATGTTAAATTGATTTGTTTAACTGTAGAGTATTGTGCATGGTAATGTTCTTGTTCTTAGGAAATACATAAAATAAATATTAAAAGTTAAGGGCAAATTAGGCATGATGCCTATAATTTATTCTCATATAGTTTAGGAAAAAGCATGAAGGATAAAGGGAGAGAAAGAAATAATTATAAAGCAAATATGAAAAATATTAAGAACTACTGAGTAAGGGGTAAAGGAGCTCTTTGGAGTACTGTATTAGCAGTATTTCTCGAAGCTTGAAGTTATTTCAAAATAAAAATTAATTTTAAGTAAAAACAATATAAATGTAAGAAAAGAGATAAATTTGAAGGACATAGGTTGTATAGGGGATTCAGGTTGGGTTGAAGCTATCTTGGGCTACATATAAAATATATAATAGGACTAGAGAAATAGCAAGTGGTAAGAGTGCATGCTTAGCAAGCCCTGAATTCTATTCCCCAGCATCACATAAACAAGGTGCAGTGGCACATGCATATAATTTCAGCACTAGGATGGCTAACGCAGGAGGACTGCTGTGTGGTCAAGACTAGCCTTGGCTCCATAGTAAGTTCAGAATCAACCAAAACTGTCTAAAAATCATATAATATATATATATATATATATATATATATATATATATATATATATGAGAATGATTTGGGCTACAGGCTTGACACAACTGATTTAAAGATTTATCTTGGCTATAAAACTCTGAACAACACAGTTCCTACCAGGCTATCCAACCCTTTATACCACCTTCCTCTTGTTTACTATCCTGTGGGAACATTCTGTCCTTTGACAATACAAAGCCTACCCTGTTTTAAGGCCTTCATGTATGTTATTTCTTCTCTCTGGAATGGATTCCCCGCTGTTTTTTTACTTTCTCCTTCTCTTGTTACTCAAATTTCACTATACTGTCACTTCCTAAGAGAACTTGCCTATTACTTTCAGCTTCCTTCAGGTACTTATGATGATATCCTACCATGCAACTGCTTCACGGCACTTTTGTTGCCCTGTTTCCTGATAGAAGCCCTCCAATAACAGAGACCTTAGTTTTCTGTTCCCTGCTGTATTCTGAGTGTCAGAAAATAACTCTGATTTCCTGAATGTATATCGATGTACCTTCAGGGGGCCAAGTGGAGTCTGATCATTTTCCTGTTGTACTGGCAGATAGTCACAGAAAGAAAGCAGCTCTGATTGAATGACAGCTCGCAAAGAAAGGGATGCAGATCCAATAACTTCTGGCTGAGGGAAGAAGGAAAAGAAAAAGCTTAAGTTTAATTAAAGAAGAGCTATGGAAGATTTTACTTGGAGTGACAACTGATGATAGCTAAATAAAATAACCTGGGCTTTGTGAAGTACAAACTTAATTATCTGACTAAGTTAACTCTAAGTGGGATTCACTATTCTGTCCTATTTTGGTCTTCCATATCGTGGAAGACTACAAAGGATTTCATAAGTTACAAAGAAGCTGAAAGATTACCTTTTTTACTATTCTTTACTCAAAATGTTCAACTTTACTATTAAATATAAAATGAAATTTAGATGATACAAACTTTTGCCATTAAATGCAAACATATCTGATGCTATCAAGGATGTAGAGAAAGGAAAGACTATCATATGAATGAACCTGGAAATATAAACTAGAAACATACTTTTGGACAGCAAAATTGGTAGTTACAAAGCTTTAAGTATTTATATTCTTTGGCTCAAAAATCACATTTCTGAAAATTTATATTAATTAAACAACATATAAAAAGCTTGTGCACAAATATGAATATGTTAAACATATGTTGACACTTAGAAATAACTAATGTACAATAAGCAAGAATTAGTAAGCTAACTAATTAGTAAGCTAACACATCCACAGAATGGTATTACATGTTGACATTAAAATGGTATTTAAAATTTATGGTAATCTGAACAGTATTTGTCATAATGTTGATAAATTAGGGTATTTATTTATACAATAACTTCTCAAATTGTGCGGAAAACATTAAATACATATTTTGGACAAAAAAATGAAAAAAATTCTCAAGAAAATGCTAAGTTAAAACTAAGTGTTAAACTTTCATACAAAAGTTATTAACACTGAAAGGAGATACACATAAATGTTAACAATAGTTATATCTCAGTTATGAAATTGTAGACCATTTTTGCCTTTAAAACAAAAAAGTTTTCAAAATTTTCTACAACATGTATTTTATTTTTTTAAATTATAAAAAAGCATTAACTATGTATGATTCAATGTAAATACATGAAAATGTTAACAGAGGTTGCCATGAGGTGGTAATACAAATTCCATAACTGCTCCTTTCCTATTTTGCTATTTGTCCAAAACAGCTTGTATTATTTATATCCTTTTGAAAAACAAAACAAGCTGCATTTTTCATATTATCCATACCACAGATGAGGTCAAAAGGTTATACACAATCCTCACATGGAAGGAAGTATACATTGTTTATATCATAGTTTATTGATGTATTATGGGCCAGCTGCACGTGGATTTCATAAACTTGAAATGAGATAATCAACAGCTACCCACAATTACGTTATTTTGGACAGTAATGGGATATTTTAGGAATTTTTATGTGTAAACAGGAAATAGAATCCAAAATTAAAGCTATTATATAACCTATATCAATACAGTTATCTCCCTATGGGAAGGGAGCACCATAAAAAGTTGAGAACTGAGGATCTGAAGATAGGAGATTTGAAATGGAATAATGGCTCTTTTATTAGACTGGGTAATCTTACACGTTATTGAACTTCATAAAATCTGTTTCTTTGCCTCTAAAAAGAAGATAATGTACCTAATTTCCTGAGTTCTTGCAATGATTAAATTTAACAGTGGTTTGTGTAGAGCCTTTAATGTAAGATCTGTCCTATAACAAACAGAAGAGTAGTAACATTAACAATAAAGAGCATTAGCAGGGCTGGAGGAATAGCACAGCAGTTAGAGCGCTTGCCTACCAAGCTCAAAGCACTGAATTCAAGTTCCCAGCACCACATAAGCACTCAGGAGTCTGTAGCACCAAGATTGCTGTGAATCTGGGGCCAGTTACATGGTGAGTTCAGGACCAGCACTAGCATACCAGCATTCTTGCACAGGGAGAAACTTCTAGTTTAGGCAGAAATATAATTTTATGTATACTGCAAGTCACTTATGTGAGTGGTGAGGCAAGTCAAATCACTTGAAGTACCTTTTTCTGTGGAGTTTTCCTGGCGTAAATTTGGAAAGTGAGGTTAGAATTCCACCAGTGCTGTATCATTGGGCCACCAAATCGTACTGGAAACATAGATCGCTGCTGGAATTTCACCACTGTAAGAGCAAGACACATGGGCACATACCACACCATCCAAGGAGAGCCAACATGAGTCAATGCCTTGATACCACCTCCTCATTTTTAAACCTAACTAGGATCTTTTTCAGGAATATGGTCGGTGTGATTTTATAGAGTATTAATGCTGTAGCACTGAAGAAGAGACAGAGAAAACCCTGAGTACCGCAGGAGAAGAGACGCAGAGCTACACTGCTTCGCTTTGCTATGAGACATAGATTAAGCAAATGAGCACTGGATGTGTAAGCAGATATATCCATATTCCTCACTGAGTTTAAGGCAATGTGACTATTTTTAAAATATAAGTCAAATGAGTGAATATTACATTACATGAGTTATGTCCTGCAACAGGTATTTTAAAAAATGGAAAGAAGTAGCAACAGTTGAAAGAATGTGATGAAAACATCGAAATGTTCTGAATTTTAGTTAGTCATATGACAGGCATACTATCTTACATCAGGATAGTCACAGCACCACTCATCCAGTTTCCTCACTTATAAGGAATCAGAGTAGGTTTACTTCAAAATTCTTTCTAGTTCTAAGATTCTATTCTACCACAAAAGTGGGATGAGTAAATTAGAGGGCTCAAAAATTCTTCCAATATCAAAACTGCTAAGAAACAGAAATCAGTTTGTCTCTTACTTCCATCTGTCATTTTACTGGAGGCAAGTCGAACAACTTCGGTGATCAAAGCTGTCTTTCCCAATCCACTTTTGGAAAATCCCACTGGAAAGTGATATTCCACGAAGAAAGTACTAAAAAGACAAAAGAGCAATTGAAAAGCAAACCAAACAATAAATTTCTTTTATGTCTGTAAATCCTACATGTCTTTGAATGTCCCACTCTCAGGATCCACAGTCCCTGGCAGACATTTTTCCTCAAAGCTTTCATCAGTTTAGTTAGGTAGAACGAAAGGCTTGCTTCTGTGTGACCCCACAGCACTTTTCACATAAAACATATCCCTTAGCCCCTGAAATGCTGTTATAGATAGCAGGCTAAATGTTTGCATCTTATTTTTCTTTATTCCCACATTTACCTGGCATAGTTTTTGTGATCAGGAATAAATACATTTTTGTGGATCAGATGATGCATATAAAAACATAGTATAAATCATAAAGTGTTATACAATTATTATTATCAAAGCCAAACTTCCCACACGGGTCAAATTGAGCTTTCTCATGTTACAGACATACCACTTTTTTGTTGTCGTCAGCTTAGGCGGTTTCCCAGTGAGGCTTTTTTTGCCAACAGTCATCTGGGGACTATCTGGAGGAACTTTCATTGTTCCAATGATGATTCTGGCTGAGTGTATCCTACCCAGAAGGGCCAGTTTATCCACACTTAGTGTCATCATTTGGACATCCTCTAGAGTTTCTGAGAGTACCTGTTCAGCCAAATTTCTGCAAGGAGTTCACACAGACAAGACAGACAGAAGCTCAACATAAAATGATCCAGTTTATTTGTACAGGAAGAGGAAGAAAGTGGTAGAGTAGCCAGCATCTTTACTTATAAGTGAAGTGAAAACAAACAAACAAAAAAATTGAGATGGGCTCACTCCATTGTCCAGGCTGGTCCTGAACTCATTAGTTAGCCCAGGCTGGCCTTAAACTCACAATAATCCTCCTCTTGACTCAGCTTCCCAAGTGCTGGGATTATAGGTGTGCATCACCATACCCAGTTATGTACTGCTGGGAAGCTGAACTCAGGGCCTTGCAAGCACTCTAAGCACGGTACTATTCCTCCAGCCCCAGAAACTATTTTAATTAACAGAATTCTGGTCTAATTTACAATGAAGAAAATCTCCAAAAAAAGTATAATTATTCTTTTAATCTAAAGGTTTATTTCCATACAAGTAGAAAAACTGATGCTTTGAATTTTTTTTTTCTGGAAAGGACTAAGAATTTATTCCAGGACCTATTTCTCTAATATAACTATACTTGTCATTTTTGTGTATTCCTTTTCATTTGCTTCCCTTATGCATATTTCTTATATAGGTAAGATCACAGTCCATTATCTTGCTGCCTCCTTTAACCATTTTAACTACACCCATCTATTCATGTCATTAATTTTTAAGGACTACAGCAATATTTACTGAATTACTGTTAACTTAATCACTCAAACACACATCTGAAGAAAATCTTGTGAGTATCAGCTTCCTTTGCTCTTACGTACTATCAAGCATTTACAGAGGGGCTCACCTGGTTTTCTCGACTGTTGCCTTCTTCAGCATATGATCCCCTGACTCCATAACCTTAGGAATGTCCAGAGCTTTTGACTTCCTCATTTTTTCTGAAGAGACAATATCATCATCTTCACTTAAAAAATCGCTCATGATGTTATCAGATTTCTATAGGAGAAGAAACAAAACACTAAAAAATTAACTGTTTTGTAATAAAATATTTTTCTAAAAGCAAAAAAATTTTTATAGCACATACACCATTCTCTTGAAGAGATAACGTAATGACACTAGAAAATCACTGCATATTCCTTCTGGTAATAAAAAATAAATAACCTACAAGTTCAATTCAAATTAAATAAATGAAGGAAGGGCTGGAGGAATATCACAGTGGTTAAATCACTTGCTTAGTAATCACAGGCCCTGAGTTCGATTCACCAACAACACATAAGCCAGGTGTGGTAGAGCATGCCTGTTCAATCCCAGCACCTGGAAGGCTAAGGCAGGAGGTCTATTTTTGCGTCCAAGGTCACCTGGGTTACAGTGAGGTCAGGACCAGCCTGAAAAGGACTGCAGGTCCCTCTTTCCAAAAAAAGAATAAATATAAATTCGTTTCATATTATTAAGATAATGACCACTACGTATTGCTTGACTACCACGTGTTTCTTACACTAGATGACGATGAAAGAGCGAGACAGAGAATGTGTGTGCACGTGTACCCCCACGTGCATGTGCGCTCACGCATGCGCATGTTTTGTGGTACTGGGAATTGAATGTAGGCCCTGCACATTAGGCTACATCCCCATCCCTTTTTATTAACTTATTTTTATTTTGAGACAAGTCCACATTAAATTCCTTAGGCTGAACTTGAAATTGTAATTTTCCTGCTTCAACTTCCCAAACTGCTGGTATTACAGATATGCATTACCACACCTGACTGCAGAATATTCCTAATATTTACCACATTTCTACAACATACTCCTACCTACATTTTTACATGTAAAAACAGTTTATGATGCATTGCTATAAGCAACAAAGTCACAATTTGATCTCCATGCATTTAAAAGCCTGTATATTTACATGGTTGGAAACCAAATGACTAGTACACTCTCACTTGTTTGGGTGCAAATGCTACTTTTTTCCAATTACCATTAATACAAATGATGCATTTTGCTTTTAACCTTGCTAAGATGCTTAGATGAAGGAGATTTTTATAATTTTACAAATTTCCTTAATGGAAGGACCAGTGGCTAAGTCCCTAATAATTAATTTTTATTTTGAGAAAAGGGGTTTATTGCAATTGACCAGTCCCCTATACACATGGCAAAATAAAAAGAGATGTCATTATAGTTATTTAGTTTTAAATAAAAAACAAGCATAAAGCTTAGTAATATAAATGTACAAGAATTCTTCTTTTTTTGAGACAGGGTCTTGCTCTGCCTAGGATGGTCCTCAACTCACTATGTAGCCCACCCTGGCCTCAAAAATGTAGCAATCCTCCTGCCTTAGCTTCCTGAGTGCTGCTGGGACTGCAGGTGTGCACCACCACACCTGGCTTTTGTGGTTCTAGGGAACTGAATGCAGGGTCCTTACTCTAACCACTGAGTATTCCCCCAGGCCAATTTGGGAGAATGCTAAAGCCTGTCAGCCTGTGAGCCTGTCATGCATGACTTCTGGTTTCAGCACCTCAGGAATGTGATGCACTGGTTTGCAATTAGGGAAGTAAGTTGAGGCAGCATGACAGAGTCACTCTCCCAGGAAGCAAGGCTGATCTTCCCAGGAGAAATCACAGGGCGCTGTGCTCTTAGGTTTTTCCTCAAGTGGAGTCTTCAAAAATGTTATCGGCAAGGCAATCAATAACTAGATAGGTCTGCATGTGGGAAGAAATTAGGGTAAAGTGGGGCTGGAGGAATGCCACAAGATTAAAGTGCTTGTAAGGGCCTGAGTTTGATTCCCCAGCAGCACATAAGCTGTGTGTGGTGGTGCATGCCTATAAACCCAGCATTTGGAGGCTGAGGCAAGAGGATTGCTGTGAGTCTGAGCCTAGCCTGGCTTACATAGTGAATTAAGGACCAGCCTGGACTACACAGTGAGCCCTGTCTCCAAAAAAAAAAAAAAAAAAAAAGGATAAATATAAATTAGGTTGTACAAAGGCTAAGAATTTTAGGAAATAAAATCACAAGGTAATAATGCTAACTTTATAAGCTGTGAATGTGCCCAGGGCCTTCACACTGAGCTACATCCCCACGGCATTTTTATTTTTATTTGGAGACAAGGTCTTGTTAAATCATTCAGTTGCCCAAACCAGATTCAAACTTGTGATCATCCTGCCTTAGCCTCCCAGAGTACTGGGATTAAAAAAAAAAAATTAAGCATTATTTTGTTCAAGTCGCATAGGGAGTTCCTTAGTATCATTCGTACCTTTGTTTATTCACTAAGTATACAGTGAGTGAGTATTTATCATCTGTGAGGCCTCTGCTGTACAGGAAATAAAAGTAATCAGAATATATTCCTACTTGTGGGCAATCATATCATACAGTGCAGTAAAAGCTGCAACAGATTAACATGCAAGATACTGCAGGCATTCGGGCAACAAAGTCCACTTGGGGGAGTCTAGGCGGTTTTAAATGGAGGAGGCAAGTTGATTCAGAAAGGATAAAGTTCATCAGATAGTAAGGGCATTTTAGTATTCATGGTACAAAAAATATGCAGATACAAGAAGAGCTAGAATGTTTGAGAAAGAGGATGAGACTCTGGCATCTCAAATCTCCAGCAGGTAAAGAGTACAAGTGGGAGATGAGATTATGGGTGTAGCTGAGGGTCAGACTTGAATCACGAGACAGTGTGGACTAGTAGAAAAAACCCAGGCTTCATGCCAGATCAACTAGTCTAAAGATGCTAGCTCTGTTGCTTATTTGTAGTTATTTCCTCTCCTAAGTTTCATGACATGTAAATGAATATAACAGCTCATGAAACTAGTAAAAAAAATAGAATAATGCTATAAAATATATGGCACAAATCTCCATAAATGACATAATGTGTAAAGACTCTGAGGCATAGAAAATGGGTAATAAATAATGAATATAATGGATGAATATTTCTTCTTTATCCTTTAGGTAATATAGCATACGTGATGTCAAAGAAGGGAGCCATAAAACCCTAACAACTCTCTGTGTCTTTCTGATGCACCTCTGATTTCCTCAACTTTCTTGCTATTACATGGGCTCTCTGACAACACCCGTAACCTAATGGCTTCCTATCTGCAACAGGCTATGCTCCCCTTTGCTCTCTACACAGCTGATAGATTAAGACTCCTAAAGCCCTATTTGGTTATGTCATTTCCTTCTCACCTAACATCCAAATCTTTTTAGTCTGAATAAAATACCCCAGAGTCTACCATATCAATACACTTTCCACAAAAATTCTTTCTTTTTTATTTTGTTTTTTGTCCAGTGTTGGAAATTAAATCCATGGCCTCATTACAGGGAAGTGCTTTATCATTGAGATACGTTCTCTGTTCCTGCCACGCAAATTCTCACTTGTTGAATTATATTCCTTAAAATGTTATTTTTCTCTCCTCTCAAAACACTCTCTCTCAAGTATGAGCCTTTACCCTTTTACTCCTATTTATGCTTTTTCTTGACAATATCATGTAAAAGTTCTTCTGCTTCCTCTGAATCCTTGAAGTCCTCATCATTTTACTACTACACTGGTATAAACTACCTTGTACTTCAGTTATCTTTTTCTGAATTGGAAAAAAGAAAAATCAGAGGCATTATGGTTTGGATATGGTTTGTGTCCTTCACGCTCACGTGTTGGAAGCTTGGTTCTCTGTGGTGACATGGAAACCTCAGACCCTTAACAGGTGAGGCCTAGTGGGAAGTTCTTGGGTCAGTTAAGGCCAAGCCCTTGAAAAGCATCATGAAACGCTTGTTTCCCTGTCATTTCTTGTTTGGCTATGTGATATTTTTCTCTCATACGTGCTTCTGTCATTATCATCTGCCATGAGATGTAGTTGCCAAAAAGGGTTTTCACCAGAGCCTGAAACATGCTGTCTGGACTTTCAATATTCACAACTGTGAGCTAAATACACTTCTTTATACAGTTAGCCTGTTTCAAGTATTTCGTTATAGTAACAAAAATAGACTACAGACTAATGCAAGGAGTATGAGAGCAATCTTCCTATGTACAATGACTGTTTGTGGAACAGGTACTGAATTTACTAAACGTAACTTCTAGAAGATGCTAAACTCATGAGTAGAAAACATACCTTGATAAGAGAAGGAATTCTGAAAAAAGTAGAATGAGCCAGACCTGGTAGCACAGGTCTATAATCCCAGCACGGTGGGAGGTTGAGGGTGAAATATCACAAATCTAATCCCAATTTAGGCAATTTAGCAACTTAGAAAGATCCTGTCTAAAAAAAAAAAAAAAGAGCTGGGACTATAGTTCTATGTGAAGGTCCTGGGCTTGACTCCCAGTACCACCAAAACAAAGCAAACCAAACCACACCCCTAACAAAGAGAATATCAGAAAAGATAGCTTCTCGTCCTTTCTTTCTTTCTCTTTTTCTTTTTTCTTTTCGTTCTCTGGAATGGACCCACAACCTTCTGCACACTAGGTAAGCCATTGAGCTATGTCCCAGTCCAACAATGCCCTGTCCTAACAGCCAACAGAGGTATTCGTCATCGGTAAGTAGAGGCATTTTTGTAATTTTTTTTAGCAGTCAAGGGTGGTTCTGAACATATACCCACATTAGCTCTTTCTTCAGAGAATTCTAAGAAAGCCATATAATATATTAATTTTTAAGAAAGTCATATAATATATAATTAATTAGGCTTTGGACCAATTAATTTTAATTTAAATTCTGGCTCTAACATTTGCTATGTGTCTTGGACAAAATAATCTTAGGCCAATCTTCTCACCATCAGGTTGTCTTTATGATTAAATATTAAAGTATATGAAACTGATACCTTTCTATCTGAAGTATATCATGTCAACAATTACTGACACAATAAATGTTCATATTCTCTAATTTGTTAAAGCTTCATATTCAACGACTTACAGGTGCTGCGTAAAATAAATTCTCCAGGAGACTCTGGTCATACTGAGGGTCATTCAGCTCACTGCTATAATACACGTCACTCCCAGGAGATGGGGAATCTGGAGGAGAACCTAATCCATTCCAGAAATGATCTTTAGATAATTCATCACTGCAGAGATAAGAAAAAAAAGACAAGAGGACTTTAACAGTAGTGTTAGTGGACCTAGTCTTTGTCTGGTAGACTTTTTAAAGTTCTAAACATAGAAGAAGATAGGTTAACTAAGACTTACATTAAACAAAAAACTACCAGATAAATACCAATCACACCCTAGCTCTTTTGAGATGAAAACAGCTAGTATTTAAAACTCACTGATTATGACATTGATTATGACTTCATTCATTTATTAACAAATATTGAGTGCTAGGCCTTGGATGATACAGAGATGGTTAAGCTAACACAATCTTTGGTGTTTATCCTCTAGCAGGAAGAAAAAGAAGGTAACTATAATTCAATGAGTTAAATGCTACATGTTTTTTTTGTAAAAAAAAAAAAATGGCTAAACCACAAATATGCCTTCTCCAACGAAGCAAAATATGTGTACTTAAGACAAATTATGGCATCATTAGTTTTAGGTGAGATATAAAAATAAATAAAACACCTTATTTACAAGAACCTCATAAACAAATAAGGTAATAAGCATATTAATAACCACAAACTCAGAATTTTAAAAAATTTCTGTATCATTCTATTACCATTTTAGAGAGCATTTTATATATCTTTTGAGGTTATTGTATAAATTTCACGCTTTTCATCAAAGTGCAAGCTTCCTGAAGGAAAAGTACACATATTTTGGTTTTGTTTCTCTTACAATTCTACTTACTATATCTGTTGGCTAACTTAATGAATACTTAATGAAAATATGTTGTTAACAATCAAAGTAACAGGAGACAGAGTCAAGATGGTGTTGGAGTAGGAACTCCAGGAAAGTAGCAGGTTATAAAATCAATACAACCAAATCAATGGCATTCTTATACACCAATAATGAATCCAATGAGAAGGAAATCAAGAAAACAACCCTTTTCCCAACAGCAACAACAACAAAATAAAGTACTTGGGAATAAGCCTTATCAAAGAAGTGAAAGACTTATACAGGGAAAATTACAGAACCTTTAAGAAAGAGATTGAAAAGAACTTTAAAAACTGTAAAGCAGGTAGAGAACAAATATTGTCAAAATGGCCATATTTCCAAAGCTGCTGTACAGATTCCCTGTGATACCAATCAAAATATGAACAGCGTTCTTCACTAGAAAAAACAACTCTAAAATTTATATGGAACCATAAAAGACCTAGAATCTCTAAAGCAATCCTAAGTAACAAAGGCAAGGCTGGAGGAATCACAATCCCAGACTTCAAAATATACTACAAAGCAACAGTGATTAAATCTGCATAGTACTGGTACAAGCAAGCACAGAGAGGAGGAAGCAGTGGAACAGGGCTGAGGATACTGAAACTACCCAAACATTCTCAGTCACCTGACGTTGGACAAAGGGGCCAAAACAACCCACTGGAGAAAAGATAGCATCTTTAACAAATGGAGCTAGTAAAACTGGATTAGCACATGAAGAAGAATGAAACTAGATCCATATTTGTCACTTTGAATTCTGCAATTTTGTTGACTCGTTTATTCTAATCTTTTACATGTCGTCTGAAGACATTTTTCTCCTTCCTTTACAATATGGATTTCTTTTACTTTTTCCTTGACTAATTGAACCAGCTGGAACCTATCTCACAATGTTGAATACAATTAGTGAGAGCAAATATTCTTGATTTTTGTAGGAATAAATCATCAAATCTTTAAATCTTTAACATTAAGCTCTCTCTTTTTCAGGTATCTTTTATTAGGCTGAGAATTTTTCTTCAAATCCAAGTTTGTTATTTGTTGTATCACGAAAAGAACACAGGGTTTTGTCATATATTTTTCTCTATCATTTGAGATGATGATGGGGTTTTTGTTTTTTACTTTACTACAGCCCGGGACCTGATGAATTCACAGCAGAATTCTACCAGATGTTCAGGGAAGATTTAATGCCAATATCTGGCAAACTCTTCCAAGAAACCGAAAAGGAAGGAAATTTGCCAAAATCATTCCTCAAAGATAATATAACTTTAATACCAAAACCAGACAAAGACTCAAGAAATGTGATGTATCAGATTTTCAGATATACTGACCCTGACCTTGTATTCCAAATAAATTCCACTTACAGCATAAAATTACTTTTATTTGTTACTAGACTTGGTTGTATTTTTATCTTCACATATATACTGATTTTTAGTTTTCTTGTGATGCTTTTGTCTAGATTTCATAATAGAGTAATTATGGCTTCATAAAGTGAGTTGAAAAGAGCTATACACCATTTTAATTTTTAAAGCAATTTGTGAAATATTAGTCTGTTTTTTGAGACAGGGCTTCTCTCTGTAGGGCAGGCTGGAACTGAATTCACTCTAGTCTACACTGGCTTTGAACCCACAGAAATCCTACCTGAGCATCCCAAGTGCTGGGAATGTATGTATCTGCCACCACATGCGGCTTACATGGTGCTGGGGAATCAAACTCAGGACCTTGCACTTGCCAGGGAAGCACTCAAACTGTTCTGCTATTCTTCCAGCCTGGACCCGGGCTTTTCTTTCTATTTTTTCCCTTCTGATTATTAATTCAATCTATTTGTTTGATTGCTAATTTTACTCTTGTTACAAGTCTGTTCAGACTATTTTTAAAGTCAGTTTCGGTTGTTTTTACCATTTTTTTTTTTTTTTGAGACAGGGTGTTGCTCTGTAGCCCAGGCTTGTCCTGAATTCACTAAGTAGCCCAGGCTGGCCTTAGACTCACAGCAGTATCTCTGCCTCAGCCTCCTGAGTGCTAGGATTAGCACCTATAGCTCTCACCATACCTGGATTTATATGGAACTGGGGAATCGAACTCAGGGCCTTGTGCTTACAAAGGCAAGCATTTTAACCACTGTGCCATTCCTCCAGACCTTATTACTTTTCTAAGAATGTAAATTTCATCTAAATTGAATTGTCTAAATATATTTTGTGTATATCTGTACATTTCATCTACAGTGTCATACAGTATTCCTTTGTAATGTTTTATTTCTATAAGACTGACATTAATGTCCCCTGTTTAAATTCAGATACTAGTTATTTGACTCCTCTCTTTTTTGGATGATGTCCTTCCCTTCCTTGAGAAGACAGCTCATTGACTAGATGATGCCAGAGAGGGAGCCCTAAGTTCTTGGCTGTCTGGGTCCAGGGTAGTTTCCATCTTCCTGGGTTAGGGAAGATAGGGAGGAGGATTTGGCTTAAATAACAGTATCTTCTTCCTAGAACCCTTCCTGAAAACAATCTCCATTTTCCTATTCTCCCACTCTGTCCTTTTTCTTAAATTTCCTTGCATTTTCCCTCATTTTTTTTCTCCCAAACGTTATATTGAATCTTGTTCTCCATCTGTGAGTTGGAAGCATCTCCCAAGTATTTGTAAGTCTTCCCTATCTAGTCATAGTAAAAGCCAGGCCCTAAAATGCTGAATGGAAGCCCTGCATGGAAGGTGGAAGACAAGGGGAATTTGCTCACCAGCAGGCCTCACTGTAAAGTAAGTAGGCACAGCTGGAGTATTTTGTTGGGTAAGCTGTAGTTGCTGATATCTTACTTTCTTATTTTGAGCTGGACAGTTTCCAAACCAAATCTGAATCCCCTGCCTTGGAAGTATCAGTGTCATTTGAGACAAGAAGGAAAGGGGTGTTGGGGCTAGCGAGGTATGCATCAATCCATATGCAGCCTTTAACTTAACTGTCTTTTCCTCAGCATGGTGTCACCTCCATATTCAGTTGTGTTTGACATCCCCGACTCTCCAGATAGACTAGCCTTACCTCTTTCTCTAGAGAACAAACTTCTACTCTTTCACCACTCAGGGGAATGTCAGTGTCTCACCTTTGAGTGGAGAAAAATATTTAATAATAATAACCAATCTCGCTGAGAGGTTTCTCTGTGCCAAATAGTTTTCCAAAAAGTTTACAGGTATTAAGTCATCAAATTCATATATGTCACAGAAGCATGCTTTATTACATACATTTTACATAAGAAAACCACAGTTTAGAAAGTGTTCATAACTCACATAGGGTTTTACTACTAATGATTAGCAGAGCTTAGATTCAACTATAAACATTCTGGCTCCAGGTTCAGCTTTTTCCATTTGTGGTTTTTTTTTTTTTGGGGGGGGCGGTTATATATTTGATTTGTTTTATTTAAAAATTTCCCCATTTTATTAATAAGTATGTATGTGATACACAATGTTTACACTGAACTTCAGTATTTTGTGCACATACATATAATATCCGTAATAAACGCTTCCCCTCTCCCTTTCTGACCCTCTCAATCCTTTCCCCTCTACCCTAACTCCCACTTCCCATCTCCATTTAGTTCTATGAAATGACTGTATTCTCAGCTTTCTCAGTTTGTTAGATCAGTTATTCTTACCCACTTACTTTCCATCCACTTTCTAAATTTCAAAAATTTTATTGATATCTTCCATCTGCTTCCCTTTGCTTCCTCTGGTTTTTATGTCTTCCCTTTTATTTTACTATTACTCTGCTAAGGCTTAAAAATGAGAGGACATAAAAGTGAACTTTATTCTTTGTTTCACTACTATTCACTCTATGGGTGATCCTGTTTGCCCTTAAAATTTCAACTACCGCAACGTAGCTAACAAACACCCAATTTTCACCTTTAGGTCAGTTCTGTCTTCTGAGTTTCTGCTCTACATGCTTACTAATGATATTTACTATCAAAAAAGAAATAAAAATAAAGATGTTAACAATTTTATATATTAAATATGTTTTACATGCATTAATATATGCTATCTATGAAACTATATTTGACATCTAAATGTTCCATATGCAACTGAATTTTAATAGACTTACAAGCTCCAACTTGAGTTTACGCTCAAGCTCTTGCACTATACATGCTTGAGGATTTCTATTTTACTCACTATGATCAATGGGGTCCCTAAGGCAAAAACCCTAGGGTTCAGTTTTCACTCCTCTCTTCTTTCCTAACAAGTCAGAAAATCCTGCCACTTCAACCTTTAACTTATTTTTTACGTCCATCTCTCCTATTCAAGTGATTTGCTACACTACTGCCAGATTGCTTGTTCACTCCAATGCTCAAAATATTTTGAGTACACTCAATTTCTAACATAAAGTCCAAACTCTTTAACACAATACGCCAAATCCTTCACGGTCTGGACTCTACTTTCATTTACCATTACATTTCCACTCACTCTACCTATCCTACCATTAGTATATGAAATAATAATATTTGCCACTTCCCTATGACTTAAACCAAATCAAACTAAGTGCAGCTTCTGAGAAACATTTTCTCTTACACTTTTCTAACTTAGCACATACTGCTTTTAATCACTATGTCCTATTATCTTCCCACACAAATATAGTATCTTATTCAAGAGACAATACATAGGTGAGTCTGATTTGAGGATACATGTTATTAGTAAACAATCTAAGACAGGTATTATAATGCAAGCCTATAATCCCAGCACTGAGAAGCCTGAGGCAGGAGGACTCCCAAGAGTTAGAGGCCAGCCTTGGCTACATAGTGAGTTCAGGACCAGCCTGGACTACACAGTGAGACCCTGTCCCCAAAAAACCAAAACCTCCCAATAATAGTTACCAATAATCAAACTACTATGTGTTATCACAATGTCAGCTTCTTTAAGGTCCTTAAAATATGACTCATTGCTTACCTATTTCTAATCCTTAAAACAATTTTGCAAGGTTAGGAATAATTTCAATTTTATTGATGTCCTGTACAGGTGAGATACCTGCTTAAACACTATAATGGTGATACTCAACAGACCTCAAATTTTAACTTGAGTCTGTTTAAAATTCATGCTCTTTTCATCACACTCTGTTAACACTGGTGATGAGAAATGAGATAAAAACAGAAAGGTGAGCTGGGGACATTTCTGAAAGTGAAGCCTACAATAAAAGACTAATGATTGGATTTTTATTTTTTAAGTAGGTAGTAAGTAGTAGTTTAAAGAAACTGAAGGGACTTGGTTAGTCTAAAGAAGATTTGCTCTAAGAAGATGTCTAACAACAATGTACTAATGAATCAAAGGAAGAATCTAAAACTTAGAAAGCTAGGTACTTATCTAGGGCTATTCTGGGGAAATAGCTCAGTGGTAGAGTGCTTGCTAACACTGAGCTAGATGTGATCTCTAGCTAAAAGGAAGAAAACAACAATGAAGAAGGAGAAAAGAAAGAAAGAAAGAAAAGAAAGAACGTAAGGAAGGAAGGAAGGAAGGAAGGAAGGAAGAAAAAGAAAAGATCACGTACCTGCCTAGTAGCAGCTGTATAGCTCTGGTATCAGTTTTTGAGTCATGTTTCCAAAATGTATATTTGGCTGGAGCCAGGAGTTGATCTTTACTATGGTCTTTAAATTGATGTTTTGTAGACAAGGCTCTGATTCTAAGGTGTGGAAAAACACTTTTTCATTGAGTAACTACAGATGGGAAAAAAAATCTAAATCATAATTAATTACCAAAGACAATACGTGGGGCTGATCTCGGAAAAATTCAACATACAAATTTAATGTTTAGCCTTAACTGCATGCAAAACTTTATAATTTATAAAAGTCTTTCCTACTTCAGAATCCCATTTTATTTATGTAAGGTATGGAAGAAACATCCCCAGCTTACATATACACATACAAAGGATTAATTCATTTACATATTTAGTAAGAACCAGTGCTATGGCTAGATTATTTTTAGTTCCTAGTTAAGTTTCTTTCTCAATACATTAAGAATTGTTTGTTTAACATTTCTAAGATTATCTAGTTCATAATTCAACAAACAATACAGGTTACCAACTGTTAAGAAATGAACTGTTGGGGTTCATTTCTATCTTAACACTTACTGAGTTGTTGATCCAAGAGAATATTCCTTCACAGGAGGGAGATCTTTGTCCAACAATGTAGTATCTGGGCTTGATTGCATTACAGAAATTGCCATGGCATTGCGGAGTTTACTGCCTTGTTCTAACAGAGCTGGTGGAAGTAAAAAACAAAAACAAAACAAAACAAAAAAGATCTGAAATCCACCCAGAATACTTGCAATGTCAGTGTATTTTCTTCTAATAGGACTTAAGATTAAGTATTATACTGGCTTATCTGCCTTCTCGACCCAACTAGAGAATTCTTTGACAACATTCATTTAAAAATAGTTGTTTAATGACTTTCTACCATATAAAATGTTTTAGATGATGACACTATTTCAATAAATGAAGTCTATATTCTGGAAAGACTAATCTTCTTTTGGGAGTTTTTGTATCCAATTATTCAAATTGGTGATTATACTTAACAAAATTAGCAGTACCTTAAAAATATTTTACATCCAGGTATAAAAATTAAATTTTCTTTATTTTTAAGAGTTCTAATGTCATCCTTAACCAAGAAACGTTAACATACACACCAGCTAAATCTTCAGGATCCACAGTAATACTCACAGTAATCTATTTCAAACTTTCACCTGCTATGGTTTAGATCTGGGATATTCCCCAAAAGCTTCATGTGTTTGGATGTTATAAAATACCAATGACCTATTAAGACAAAGGGCCTGCTTGGAGAGGGCAGAGGGCCTGATTGGAGGGGGCAGAACACTGGGCTTGACCCAGCAGAGGAAGATCAGTGGGGCAGGGCCTGGGAGTAGAGCTCCACTCTTCCTCCCTTATTGGCTTTCCTCTGGTTATAGCTTTGCCATATGTTTCTATTACTGCCAGGCACCCATTTATGGACTACGACCTTTTGAAACTGTAAGCTAAAACAAATCTTTTTTTCCATTAAGTTGTAGATGTTGGGTATTCCATCCCAGCAACAAGAAAGTAACTAATCCAATACCTTTAAGAATGAAGAAAAGACAAAAAAAAAAAAAAAAAAAAAAAAAAAAAAAAAAAAAAAAAAAAAAAAAAAAAAAAAAAAAAAAAAAAAAAAAAAAAAAAAAAAAGCCACCTCAATTACTCATCCAAAATCATACAGCAGGTGAATGGAAAAACTGAGATAAAACTAAAGGCTCTTAATTAGGTAAAAGTTACTCCCACCTTCAAACAACGGCAACAACAGAAAGTAAAATTTACTGAACTCTTATCATGCAGCAAGTATTACTCTAAGTATATTACATATGTTAACTCTTTCATCCTAACACTGCTCATGAGATATGTACTATTTCATTTTTCAGATGAAAAAAGGCAGAGAATAATTAACCTGCCCAAGGTATATTCATGTACAGTTGTTACTATCTGTTGTACTGGTCAGCTTTCTTGTCACTGGGACACAACAACTGACCCCACAACTTAAAGGAGTGAAGGTTTAATTTGGTTCATGGTTTCAGCAATAGTCATCTAGCTGCAAGGGAGAAACATTATAGCCAAAGTGGGTGATGATTCAAAGATGCTTAGATCATGATGACACAGCAGAGAAGCACAGCAGGGCCACAGTGCCAGGGAGGAAGTGAACAGGGACCAGACTCAGACCCCAAGGCCATCACTCTATGACCTAACCAGACACAACCAAAAGTATGCTCTACCAATCTTCCAGGAAACTCTCAAAGCCAATCAAGTTGGCATTCTACCTTAACTAGTAACATGTAGTTTCACTTTCTACAATTCTGGTCAAAAATTTTAAATGTGAAGTTCCAACATAAACAATTCATAAGTTTTAAATTTTGTGCCATTCTGAGTAGTATGATGAAACCTCATGCTGTCCTGCTTTGTCCTATTCTGGACATAAATCATTCCTCTGTCTAGTGTCATCCATATTGTATATGGTATCTGACTGTTAGTCACACAAGAGCAATTTCAGTTACCAAATTTTCTATCATGGTATTTGTGGTGGTTTGGATCTGGAGTGTCCCCCAAAAGCATCATCTATGTATGGATATTGTATACTGCTGGGAGGGGGAACCTGGTTGGAAGGGGTGGATTCTTAGGACCTGACCTGGAGGGGTATGTGCTGGTTCTGCCCTTCCCCCCAGTCTAGTCTCAGTTCTGCCATGCTGCTGTGAGGATCTCTGTCTCCAGGAGCACTGGCTGCAGCTCTGGCTCTAGCTGCAGTCCCATCGTGTGATTCCATCATTTTGCAGCTGCTGACCCGTGAATGAACTGTGGCTCTCTGATACTCTAAATTTTTCCTCTCTAAAGTTGTGGATGTTGGGTACTGAGTCACAGCAATGAAAAAATAATTAAAACAGTACTGTAGTGTTTGTACTCAAGTAACCCTTATTTTACTTAATCATGGTGCTAAAGCATATAACTAATGATGTTGGCAGTGTTACTGTGGTATATTTTTAGTTATTATTTTATCATTAGTTATCATTGGCTGTCTCTCACTGCCTAATTTATAAATTAAACTTTATCATACATATATCTGTATAGAAAAAAACATAGCATATATAAGTTCAGTACTATTTAGTTTCAGGCATCTTGTCAGGGCCTTGGGATATATCCCTTGAGGATAAAAAAGGGACAACTCTATGACCAGACCAACTCCAAGTCCTATGCCACTACATATTTCATGACCTTACTTCAGTTCTTAGACTTCCATTTATTTATTTAGTTATTGAACTGGAGGCACGGTCTTGCTCTGTAATCCTGAACTCACTATGTATTCCAGGTTGTCCTTGAACTCATGGCAATCCTCCTGCCTCACCCTCCCGAATGCTAGAATAACAGGCCTGTGCCACCATGTCTAGTTTATAAAGTGCTGAGCTATGCCTCCAGTCCTAGGCTTCCTTTCAAAAGCAGAAGGCCAATGGTGGTACTCCAAGGAAGTTGGAAAGCATTTTTTGGGAGACTACACAGTTGCTTAGAAGGTAAGTGAGACTTCGTGCAAGTCTAGAGTTTTACATCTTCTGAAAATAAAACAGTGGTTTGGCTAAGGGTAGGAGGACCAGAAAACTCCCCCAAAACATGCTGAAACAGATCAATAAATATCTAAGAATTGTTACTATGAAGAGATAAAAACGTAGCTTAAAAGCTTAAAAAAATTCCTGAAAGTGTTAAATACAATATGTTCAATGTGTGATGTGAAAATACAACTAAATTAAGCCAAGTAATGACCACTTATTGTGGCAGGCAGAATTCTAACATGATTCTCCCAAAATTCCCAGCCCGTGGCATACACATACCTTCTCCTAGTGATTTTGAAGATGTAATTAAAACTCATAATCAGTCAATTTTAATTTAAGGAGACTAAAGTAGCTCAGTGGTAGAGCTCCTTCCTAGCAATGTGCTAAGCTCTGGGTTTCAAATCTAGTGCAAGAAAAAAAAAAAAAAAAGCAACTATTGTGCTAGGCTAGACTTAATGAAATGAATCTTTAAAACTTTTCCCTGACTGGTTGAAGGGTATGAAGCAAGAGACTTGAAGTATGAGAAGGATTTAAGACATCACTACCCTCTGAAACAGGGAAGAGGCAGAGCGAGAGGAATGGCTCAGCAGTTAAAGGGCTTGCCTAGCAATAGCTAAGTCAAGCACTAAGTATCCCTGTTCGATTCCCCAGCACCACATAAGGTGGGTGTGGTGCACACGACTGGGGAGGCTGAGGCAGGAGGATTGCCATGAGTCCAAGGCCAGGCTGGGCTCCATAGTAATAATAATTAAAAAATAGGGAAGAGGCAAAAATATAGGTAGCTGGCTTCTGAAAGCTGAAAGCAGTCCCCAGCTGACAGCCAGTAATAAAGATGGAATCAGAATGCTATTATTACAAGGAACTGAATTCTATCACCAATAAAAAAAAGCTTGAAAATGTATTTTTCTTCAGTGCCACTAGACAATAATAACTCGACTGACAGCTTGACTTTAGCCTTGTGATACGCTATGCATAAAACCCAATCACGTCATCTTATACCTTTAATCTCCAGAGTCTGGAATGAGTAAGTGGAGTGTTTAAGTGTTAAATTTGTGGTAATTTGTTAGGCAAGCAATAGGAAACTAATATGCCCATTAATATATCACTAGCCAAGAATACCAATCATTAACATTTTGAACTAATAGCTGTTACATATATATATCTGCATGTATCACTGTTTTCCAAAAAATGGAATACTGTGAATACTGTTCTGTAACTACTTTTTCACTTAACATATTAGCTTTTTTCTAAGTAAATAATTGATAACACACCATTATATTCAGAATTCACTGTATTTTAATTAAAAGAAAAAAACACTCTGGCACTCAGCTGGAAAATGACTTACTTACTTATTCACTAAGAAAGTGTGAGGAAAACAGTTTGCCAGAATTGAAAATTTATCCAGAATCTAAGTATTACAGCTAAAATAAATAAGTTCAGTAAGCAACAAGAAACTTTTCTTTTTAGTTTCCAGTTGGCACTTATTTGATGTAGTTTAAAAGTTTTTTTTCTGAGCTGCAACATATAGGCCGTGAAGAACACAAAGTAAATAAGAAAGAAAGTAAATCATTATAATGGCTGAGAGATGATTCAAGGAGAAACAACCTCAGAATTATGGGAGTCCAGGAGAAGACTGAGGACAAAACAAAAGGCTTAAAGGACATGTTTAATGAAATAATGGAAAAGGTTTTTTTTCAACATATATATTATGAATAGAGGCTCATCACAAACATTGTCAATAATGACTCCATTGGATTTCAGGGCCATGTTCAAAATTTTTCTTTGGATACCAAAAATGTTCCTAATGTTCATAAAGAATAGCTTTGGTACTTTATTATTGTAAACTATACCTAATCATTATTAGTACCTTAAATGAAAGTATTTTCTCTGCCCTCTCAGACCTCCCGGTATTTAACTCTACCAACAAATTTATCATGCAATGTCATAACTGTCTATTGTACCCAATCAATTTAAAGAGCAGAGATTATCTTTTCTTGGTCATTATATTCTTGATATCTGGCATGGTGTCTTCAGGGGTCTGTTGTTTTTGTTTCTGAGGCAGGGTTTCACTCTGTAGTCCAGGCTGGTCCTGAACTCATATAGTCCAGGCTGGCCTCAAACTCAAGGCAATCTTCCTTCCTGAGTGTTGGGAGTATAGGCTTTCACAATCACAGCCAGCTTGGTGCTGGGGAATCCAACCTAGGGCCTTGCTTTTGCTAGGCTGGTACTTTTAGCCAATGAGCTACACTCTCAACCCTTGGCATGGTATCTCTTTTATTACACATTTTATAAAATATTTTAACGAGGACTTCCATTGCTGACTGTATCACATATAATTACAGTGTATCTGTTTTTGGGTCTATCTCCTTTAGTAAACTGAATTCCACAAGGGCACAGACTGACATATATATATATATATACATATATATATATATATATATATATATATATATATATATATATATATATATATATATATATATATATATATATATATATATATATAATACACACAGACACACACACACACACACACACATAATTTTAATCCCTGTTACTCCAAGAATGGCAATATTTGAAGAATTATTTACTTAATCACTTATATCTGAATGAGAACTGGTACCTAAGGCATTTTCCAAAACAGGTTTATTTCCAAAAAGGAAATAAACCTAGGACCGAAGAGCTCTGAGCACACATAATACATTCACTGGCCTCCCAATGGTTTCACTGTTTGAACAGCTGTTTAGAAAAACCACTCTAAAGACTAAGGCATGAAACCAGAACATCTTAACAATTTTTCAAAGAGAATCTAGTACTGTACCTTACACTACAGAAGCTGTCATGGCATCTTGCTGCACCTGAGTCCTATAATTATTTCTTGTACACACTAAAAAGGCGCTTAAGTGAATTCAGGACAAATGTCCCCCGTCTTTCCTATGTGCCACGGGCACAGCTCTTACTACACAAGGGAGGTATATTCTTCCATTCTTTCTTCCAATTTCCTGGATCTGTTCTAAAGCCTAATTCTTGGATACAGAACGTATTGTTGGTCTTTCATAAATACAGGGTTTTCTGATTTAGCTGTGCACCACCTTTTCTGGCATAATTCAGTTTGTTAAAGACCAGAAAGGTCACTGAGTTCACATATCTGTTGCGTTCCTCCTGCAAGCTTAGTTTTGGACCCACTGAAGTAGCCCACTTAATCTTAGCCTCTAGAATCTTGTGGCTAGGAAGGACCTTTAATAGATCATATTCAATTGGTTCTTGATGATCTGACTTGTAGGAACCCAGTCTTTAGGCTTGTGTGGGCTACACTGTGTTGAGCCACGTATAAAATAATATATACAAGTAAATACTACATTGAAATATTAATGCTACTGTCAGCAATTGCTGAGTTTTTGCTTGTTAAGTTTTACTTACTCGTTAAGTCACAGAAATGTATAATATACACAGGATTCAATTCACTGACTGTGACTGAAATAGGAAGAATTAAAATTCTACAGTTGTACTGTGCCCTTCCCTACGTAGTATTTTTATTGCCTACAAAGTTCACACTCCAATACCACAAAACTGAGTCATGAAAAGTGCAAAAAAAGTCCTATAATAGTATTTTTGCATACTAACATCATTTATTGCATAAACAGAACCAAAAACTGCACCTACATGTTCTCAAAGCTATTCAGAAACGTTTTAATATTATGTATCTGATATTTTATTTTTAAAATTTACATATCACATCCCTTTCCCCTTCCCATCCTCTCACTGCCCTCCCACCCACATTCCCTCTTAACAGAGTCCACCTTCTTACTTTCTTCCATATCTCTTACATATTTTATGGTTTTGCTTTCTCATATTAGAGAAACCATCTATAATAATGTTAAATGTTTGTGTTGACACATTATGAGACGTATGGGGACTCATGTAGCCTATGGGTCACAGGTTGAAAATGCTTGATTTAACCCAATATGTAAAAGGACCACTGGAAGGCTATCTGGCCTACGACCATTCAGCGATAAAGAATTCACAACTTACTGAAGTGGCCTGTTGTGGTTAGGATCTGGAGTGTCCCCCAAAAGTCTCATGTATCTTAATGTTATGAATTGTCTATGGAACCATGTGATGTTGGTGGATTGGGGTCTAGTCTGGAGGAGTGGATTACAATTAAGACTAAAGGCATGTGAGTTAGGATTAACGGTGTGTAGTGGCCACACCTGAATGCAGAAGGGACTAATAACTGGGCGGAGACCTGAAAGGATATATAAGATGCACCTGCCTTCCTGGAGGACTAGGACTAGTCTCAACTGGTCTCAGCTTGCCTTCCTGTTTGTGATGTCCTGAGAAGCTGCCTCTACCTCTGCCTTTGTCCTGTACTCTGATTGCTGCCGGCTGCCCCTGAATGGATTGTGACCATCTGAGACTGTGAACTAAAATAGACCTTTCCTAAATTTGTGGTTGTTGGGTATTGAGTCACAGCAACGAAAAAGTAACTAAGACATGGCCCTTTCTCATTGTTATGATTTTGATCTAAAATGTTTCAAAATCTCATCTGGAGGTGAGACCTGGCTGACGGGGGTAGGTCACGTGGCACATACAGGCATAGTCTTTCCTACTCAACCTTCATCCTCTACAGTGAACACTTTTCCTCTGCTATGCCTTTCCACCATATCATTTCTGCCTTGGACTCAGCCAACTTTGGAATGAGCCCAAGGCAAACTGGGAGCCAAATAAACATCTCCTGTAAGTTGCAGGTGTCAGGTATTTTGTTTCAGCAACAGGTATTTTGTTTCAGCAACAGGAAAGTGACTAATACATCCATTATTGCATATGTCAGACTACTAACTCAGACTGAGCCAATATCTATATTGCTTCATCTCAAATCCACTGATCCTAGTAAGTCTTATGGAAGAGGCTGTACTCTGAAAGCCGATGGATTGTGCCAGGGATATTCTGTTTGGCTTGAACTGATGGCTCGCATAGTCTTGATTTGAAAATAAAAAAGTATGCAGGCCTTGGTAAACAACTAACCTACAACAGGATGAACTAGAGGCTTGGCTTAGAATCCAAGATAATAATGAACTAGAACTAAGGAGCAGCTATATCTTCAGACAGGGTATGAGCTCCCTAACTCATTTAAAAATGGGGCTACACTCCCTACTTCACACTAAGATTCTGTATATAAAGTACATGGCACAGTCGCTAGTACACGCTCAATCTCAATAAATGGTAATTATTTTTTTCTGGCTTACTATTTCTTGGTGGGCCCTTTTACCAGCTTAGTTATTCTCCCTAGAACTCATCTGTTTCCTACCCCTTCTGCTACCCAATTCATCTCTGTGGCACTGAGGACTGAACCCATGGCCTCACAAACAGTAGGGCCAGTGCTCTATATATACCTTTAGCCCTCATCTTCTTTAGATTTTTAATCTTTAATGCTATCTTTCCTTTCACAACTATGTAAAACTCACATCTCCTCTTTACTTCCTTGCTTTATTTTCTCCACCTAATATATATATATATATCTCCATCTATCCCAGGCTGGTCCTAAACTGACTATGTAGCCTAAACTAGCCTTGGACTCATAGCAATCTTTCTGCATCAGCCTCCTGTGTGCTGGGATTACAGGCATGAGCCATCATGCCCAGCTTTATGTACTGATGAGAAATCAAACTCACAGCCTTGCACGTGCTAGGCAAGCACTTTAACGTCCAGCCCCAATATCTAGTTTATCATTTGTCTTCTTAGCTAGAAATATAAGACCTATAAGGCAGGAGTTTGCTGGCACATGTTCCCAAAAGAAATAAAGTCAACATACCAAAAAGACATATGTATATCCATGTTTATAGCAGCACAATTCATAATAGCAAACTCCTGGCAACAATCACCCATCCACAGAGGAACTGTTAAAGATATGGTACTTATACACAATGGAATCCTATGCTGGCATAAAGAAAACAGATGTGAAGTGTCTGAACAAAAATAGGACCACCTTGAGTCAATAATGCTCAGTGAAATGGACCAAGCACAAAAGACTGACTATAGATGGGTGTCTCTTTTATGAAACGCACAAAAATGACCTAAAAAGGTCCCAACATGAATGACAAGGGTAGAAAAAGAAACAATGGCCCATTAGGAAAAAGGAGTGAACCTCTGGAAAATAGACGCTCACTGATTCCCCAAACACCATGGCTCTAATGTGTTATAGAATTTAGAATTCATGAATTTACCAAAATAAGTTACATTTTCTGTTACGTGAATTTTTTTTACCATAACGAAATAGTGAAATTATGGTAAAAAAATAAAAATTTAAATTGCTGTATCCCTGGCACAAAGGAGAATACTATACATTTGGTAAGTGTTAAAGATTTGAATTTGGAGCGTTCCCCCAAAACCTCATTTATTTGGATATTATAAAATACTGATGTGCTGTTGGGAAGTGAGGCCTGTTGAGAGAAAGCTGAACACTGGGGCTTGACCCAGAAGGATCAGATTATTGGGGCAGCATCCTAAAGGTTAGTTCTCCTCTTCCTCCCTCAGTTGGTTTTCTGTCTGCCACACCATGAACAGCTACAACTCTGCCATGTTTCCACCATTGTCAGCAGCCATAAACGGACTGTGACCTTCTGAAACTTTAAGCTAAAATAAACCTTCCTCCCTCCCTTAAGTCATGGATGTTGGGTATCTTGTCCCAGCAATGACAAAGTAACTCAAGACAGTAGGTATTGAATAAATGACCACTTAATGGATGAACAACATCTTTCTCAAATGTGGTACCTAGGTCTACACAAAGTAAAGCAGGTATAAGATGACAATTGCTGAGTATAGCAGGACAGTTTTCTTTTTTGTTCATGCAGTCTATTAAAATTAATGGTCACAGTTTGGAGGTACACTTTTCAAAATAAAGAATCATAATACATTTCATTCAAAGGAAACGAATATATAGAATATTTTACTTTTTAAAATAAAATGTACTTGGCTGGGTATGTAGCCACCAGTAGAATGCATGCTTATGATGTATGTGGCCCTGAATCTAAACACCAGCACCCCCAAAAAACTAGAACAAAAATAATAACAAATTTCCTTAATAATGGAAATTTGTACTCCAGTATTTATTAAGACTTTCTTATGAGTGCAACAGATATTCTGTATTGAAGAGTGTACTTGTGGAGATAGAGAAAAATTCCAGAGAAAAATTCCTGCCATGCTCTTAATATAACAGAATATAGCTGACCATTACCATGTAATATAAGTCAACTGTTTTTATTATACTACTCCTTAATATGAGGTAATCTAATTCTGTTTCTACTTGCCTTTTTACTTCATTTTAAGCACTTATATGAACAAATGTTTATTTTTTATTTGGCCACAACAGAATTTAATTCATAGGCTTAAGATCAGCAGTTAAGATCTATCACCGTGCACTGAATGTTCCCAGTAAAACTAACAGTTTTTAGAATGTTAATTTCGTTCTACACTCTCTACAATGGTATAAGAAGATGATGTTGCTAAAATAAAAAATTGATTTAAAAAAAATCTGCCTTGAATTATCTAGGGAAAAACAGAAACCAACTTTTTATGATAAAAACTTTACCCTCATATCCATGTTCCTTTTAAAGTAATTCCTTTCCAAACATGCAATCATAATAACCTAATTTATTTTATTTCATTTTGTGGTACAGGAACTGAACACAGGGCCTAGTGCTTGCTAGATAAACTCTCTACAACTGAGTTATATCTCACCTCTAAGAACCTAATGTAGAAGTTACTTGGTGGCTATGGATAGAACTAGAAGGCATTATGTTAGCTGAAATAAAAAGAAAGGCAAATATCACAATCTTCTCATTTATATGCAGAAGGCTAAAGGAAACAAGAGAATAGGACAGTGGTTACCAAAGTCTGGAATATAAAGAGGAGGAGCTCACTGATTGGCATACTGGTGCAGCTGAATGAAGGAATAAATTCTAAGGTCTCCAGTACCAGCAGATAACTGTGATTGACAACAGTTAATTCAGTATTTCAAAATAGCTAACAGAAAGGGTTTTGAATATTTCCAACACAAAGAAAGGATGAATGTTTGAAGTGACAGACATGCCAATTATTCTGATGATTATCATTTATTATACATGTATATTGTACCCTATAATTATTATACTATGTATCAATTAAAAGTAAAATTAAAAAGTTACCTAGTAGTTTAATAGGCTGTCATTAAATAGTGAGGGATTCAGGAATAGCAAGTCTTTTTGCTTTTGTCTCTAAAGATCAAAGAGAATTTTGTTTCTCTTTGTAGGCTGGCTACAAAGTAGAGAAATCCCAATAAATACAGATTAGTCTTAAACCACAAATACACACATACCTGAAAGAAGGTCCTTTGTAGGGTGGTTGTCTGAAGAAAGAATGCATGAGTCACTTTGACTCTTGCCAACTGTCCCAACTTGAGGCTGAAATTCAGTATTGTTGAGAAGGGACATCTGCCTCCGTGCTTTTCCTTTTAGATTCACTGACTCTAAATTCTGTCTTGTGTTAAGCTGGTGCTGTAGGCCATAGGAAGAATCCTTTCCTGTATCAGAGTTCTCAGCAAAATAGAAGTGGTCCTTTCCCCTGTTTCCAAGAAAAAAAGAAAGAAAGAAAGAAAGAAAGAAAGAAAGAAAGAAAGAAAACATCAGCCAGCTCTTGTGGCACAGACCCATAATCCCAACACTTTAGGAGGCCAAGGTTGGAGAACTGTAAGGTGGAACCCAGCCTAAGCATTTCAGCAAATTATTAAGATCCTGTCTCAGGGCTGGAGGAATGGCTCAGTGGTTAAACTTGAGTTTGATTTCCCAGTATTCCATAAGCTGGGTCTGGTGGCACAAGCATGTAATCGGGAGGCTGAGACAGGAGGATTGCTATGAGCCCAAGGCCAGCCTGGGCTCCACTGGGCTCCATAGTGAGTTCAGGACCAGCAGCCTGGGCTAAAAAAAGCCCCTGTCTCAAAGAAAAAAAAAAAAAAAGATTCTGAAAATGGACAGGGGAACTAGCTCAGAGCAAAGGTCCTCTTAAATTCCCTATATCCAAAAAAGGAAAAAAATAAATAAACAAATGTCAGCAGTATATAGTTCATTTAAATAAACTTCCACTTTTTCACAGCCAGAAATACAGAAATGTAGCTTGGACTTCGAATGTAATGGCTTACTGTTCATAAATAGTTACTTAGAATAAAAATAAAATCCTTTTCACTTACTTAAAAATAATGCCCTTATTTTTCCCTCATGGACATATATCAGGGTACTATGGTTTGGATCTGGAATGTTCAACAAAAGCCTCAGGTATTTGGATGTAGTGGGATAACTATGCAACTGTGTGCTATGGGGAGATAGGGCTGGCCTCTAAGGGCCAGATGTTTGGGGTTTGACCTGAAAAGACTGTATCAACTGTTGAGATTGGGAGGTGCTCAGGGCAAAGCTTTCAGATGTGTGTTGTTGATTCCTGGGCCAGGAAGTGCAGAGGACCACCTAACCTGGGTAAAGAAAGAAAGAAGAAACACTGTGGCCGCTTTTCCTGGGAAGTCTGTGGCCTTGCCTGAGGGCAGACGTGACATTGCTCTTGCTTTCATTTGTCTTTTTTCCGCAATGGAGTGAGCAGCTCTCCTGCCTCTGCCAAGTGCTTCCGCCAATTGCTGGCTGCCTATGAATGGGCTGTGTGAGACCTTCTGAAACTGTGAGCTAAATCTTTCCTCCCTTAAACTGTGGATGTGGGTCGTTTGTTACGGCAACGAAAAGGTAACTAAGACACATGGCATCTCAATAATTATTATTTTCAGTCCTGGGGTTTGATTCCAGGGTCTTCACACTGAACTACATCCTCCACTTATTTTTTTTTTTAAATTTGAGGGGAAAGAGAGTTTTTTGTTGCTGAAATGGTGAAGGTGGACTCCGACTAGCAATTCTTCCAGATAAGCTTCTGTGAGTGTTGATTACAAGTATGCACCAACATTCTGGCCATGGCATCTATATATTATTTAGCTGTATTTTTTGTTTGTTTTTGTATATAAGCTTCTCCACTCAATTTTAAGGAGTGCTTGGAAACAGGAATTACGATTTTCTGTTGTTTCTTTGTTTTGGGTGCCAGATATGCTAAACATCTTTTCTACCATTAAGGGACACCTCCCTCCCCAGTCACCTAAATTATGTACTCTTATGCCTAGTAGCGGATATTTAATCAGAACCACAGTGGGTGCTTAAACAGTTGTCTCCTGAATCAATGACTACACTTCTCTTTCCTTTTAGTTTGTCACTCAACCACAAACGAAAGGCAGAAACCATGAGTATAGTAGGAGTTTGCTGACAGACTGATAGCAGGCATCATAATTACCTTGGTGTGCTTGATCTACTACTGTTGGCTGCTAACTCTTTCCCATCAGTTTTGATGGAAGGTGTCCCACAAGACCTTGATGGACTCAGAACGTGGGTATTCCTGGGTTCAGTCTTTCTGAATCTCTGACCAGATAAAAGTGCATTTTGTGCCATGTCAGTAGTAGGAAGAGGATTGTAGCTGTCGTAAGTTTCTGATAGAGGCTCCAGGGCAAGTGAGACCTGAAAGAGACAAGGAATACATCGGAATATTTTTGGTTTTAGCACTGATTAATTTTATTTTTCATTTTTTCCCTAACCCTAAAACACTGATTAATTTTAATACTCCTCTATTTAATATAAATTAATACCCTCCATTCTTTACAAAATTAATTGTAACTTCATGGCTAGCTCAGAATCTGTATCTCTCACTATGTTCCCTTCTTTCATTCCTCTGTCTCTATGAACTGATTATTCACAGTGCTTTGCATATATAACTTACTACTGCATTAATTCTTTACGTTCAAGTAGAGATGTCATGGTCATTACCTTCTTCATGTTTCTACTTGCTCTCTACCGACCATCAGCACAGCTACCAATTATGATACTTTCTTCCGGCCAGGAACTGTGCTAAGTTCCTCAAATAGAAAAGATTCAGTGATGTCTTAACCCTATTAGGGTTTGGATATTGTCTGAATTTGAATTTTTTTTTTAAATATAGAAGCTTAGAGAAGGAATTTCTTTCACTTATTATCCAAACTTTTCATTTTTCTACAGGGTGATTAGAACCATAAGCATAGCATTCAAACACATTAAGCCCCATGGCCTGATGAAATGAAAGAACGACACAGTACTTTTGCACCTTCTTTTTGGCTGAGAAAAATAAGTCTCCAGTTCTATACTAAAGATAAAACAGGGTACGGAAGGGGGAATACTATGATGAAAAAATAAGTTTCTGCTGAATGGCAAGTGTTTGTAGTCCTAGTTACTTGAGAGGTAGAAGCTGAAAGATCACTAGAGCCCAGGTGTTTGGGACCTACTCTAAAAAAATAATTGTAATTATTTCATTCCTATGAGTTTAAGTATACTATTAAAGCCCAATGGAGAAAAAGCCTAATGGAAGAATAAAAAGTAAAGTAAAGCCTAAAGTAAAACTTGGAGGTGTAACTGAAAAATGTACTTCTAAAGAATAGTAGTGTTAAAAGTTCAGTTTCAATGACAGAGAAATCAAAAGGAATAAACGAAGTGATTCCTGTTTAAGCCTGTTATGGTTTGGATCTGGAATGACACCCAAAACCCTTATGTATCTGGAAGGCTGATTCAGTCATGAGAGTTAACTCACTGTTTTCCCGTGCTGTTACAAGGTAGGGCCTGATCTGGAAAAGGAGATTTACTGAGGGTGTGCTGCCTCACTGAGGTTACAGACTGAAAGGATAAGACTCGTGCCCTGGCTTCTCTATCCCCAACTCCTCCCTTCTGGGATGCCTTGTACAGCTGTTCACCACCAGACCCTTTCACCATGTTGTAATTATCAGCCAAAAATGAATGAACTGAGGCCTCTGAAAAGTGAGCTAAAATAAGCCTTTTCTTCCCTTACGTTGTGGGTGTTGAGTAATGTATCTAAGCAACAATAAAAAAGTGACTAAGACACAGCCAACGATAGTTTAAAAGTGATGAGTGGCCTAACACAAAAATAACAAATTATAGTTAAGTGTTGCAGTGGTTTGGATCTGGAGTGTCCCCCAAAAGTCTGCTTGTATGGAAACTGTGTCCATGTAGGAGGTGAGACCTGGCTGGAAGGGGCTGTTAACTGGGGCTTGACCTGGAGGGGCGTGTGCTGGGTCTGCCTTTCTTGCCAGAATTCTCTGTTCCACCATACTGCCATGAGGATCTCTGTCTCAGGAGCACCAGCTCTGGCTCTAGCTGTCGCCCCACCATGTGATTTCAACATTTTCCAGCCGCCCACCTTTGAATGGACTGAGACTTTCTGAAACTGTAAGCTAAAATACATTTTTCCTCCCTGTCTTAGTTACTTTTCATTGCTGTGACTCAATACCCGACACCCACAAACTTAGGAAAGGAAAGGCTTATTTTAGCTCACAGTCTCAGAGAGTCACAGTCCATTCAGGGGTGGCCGGCAAAAATCGAAGCACATGGCAGAGAGAGAGAGAGGTGGAGGCAGCCTCCCCAAACAGGACGGCAAGCTGAGGCTAGTTGAGACTAGTCCCAGTCCTACAGGAAGGCAGGTGCAGCTTATGTATCCTTTCAGGGCTCCGCCCAGTACCCAGTCCCTTCTGCATCCAGGTGTGGCCACTACACACCGTTAATCCTAATTTAACTGCAATCCACCCCTCCAGACCAGGCCCCAATCCACCAACATTACATGGTTCCATTAAAATACATGAGACTTTTGGGGGTCACTCCAGTTCCTAACCACAACACTCCACCCTTGGCCCCCAAAAGACTCATGTCCTTCTCCCCATGCAAAATGCAATTAGTCCTTCTCCAAGAGTCATCAAAGTCTTAACAGTTTCAGCACTACTAAAGAAACTCGAAGTCCATAATCTCCTCTGAGATGTAAGACAAGCTTTTAGCTGTGAGCTCCTGTTCAAACCAAAGAGTTAAGCACTTCCAACATAAAATGGCACAGGGGAAACATTTCCATTCCTAAAGGGATGAACAAGGTAATAAAAGGCAATAGGACCTGAACAATTCCTAAATCAGCAGGGCAAGTGTTAAATCCTGTAGCTCCATGTCCAGCAACTGGGGCAAATGCTGGTGAGGCATGAACTTCAAGGGGCTTGGGTGGTCCCACCCCTGTGGCATTGCTGCTGACTGCAACCCCCATCTTCCCTCCTTTGGGCTGGATCCACTCATGGCCTGCTGCATTTCTCAGCTGACAATCCATGCTCCTGGCTTCTCCAAATTGTTGGGCTCTCCACTGGACCTTAGGCTTCTCCTTCACAATTTCACACACTGCCCTCCCAGGGGCACACTGCTTGGCCTCCAGGGCCTTCCTCTGAAACCTGGCTGGAAGCCTCCACGAACCCACAACTCTTGGGCTCTGCAAGCTTATATAGCCGGGACCGCCTGGGCATCATCAAGATCCGCCACTGGCTTGAGCAGTAATCTGGCTCCTTTGTGCCATGGTTGCAGCAGCTTCTGAGTGCCTGGATTGCTGGACTCTAGGAAGCTGATCTCCAGCAAACACTTCCCTCTTTGGCCCTACAGGGAGTCCTGGGGTACTCTTCTCAGGACAAGATCTTTTGCCTTTGCATCCCTTGATTGGTAAAGGGTGGGATAGTGCTGATTCCTGAGTCACTGTGAAGACCTGTTTTTTACAGTCCTGATTCCAACTTCTTGGCTTCTGTTTAATATTAGTCTCCTGAACAACCACATGCTTTTCCACTCCAGACTGCGAGCTTTTTACATCTGTTCTCTGTGCCATTGTCTCCTGTCTTTCACTATAAAGCTGGATAAAGCTGCAAACAGTAGCCATGTAACAGTTTGAATATCAGTCTGTCTTGAGATTTCCTCCACCAGAGTAAGCAGTCCACCAACCCTAATTTCAGCTTCAGGAAGTCTCTGGACAAGGGCAAAATGCCAACAAACTTCTTGCCAGAGTGTACCACACATGGTTTTTAGGCCACTTGCCAATACAGTCCTCCTTCCCATCTGAAACTTCTTGAGGCCAGCCTTTCCAATCCACACTTCTATCAGCATTCTGGTCTTCTGAGCTCCGACCAGAATCTCCCCTCAAGCTTGGCTCAGAGCACTCAAAGGTTTCTCCAGCTTGCATCCCCAA